>BROF01007086.1:0-16888 GCA_024346535.1 Eptatretus burgeri | reverse complement strand
GTAGCCATGCTGACCGCCGAGTCGAATGTAATGGCTTCACCCTTCAGCCGTAAAACCGCTGAAACCATCTTCGCATCTCATAAACCAGCAATAAAACGATCTCTGAGCCGAGCTGGCCACTCCCCCGCCGTGAACTTGCAGGCCACGGAAGAATGCTTAATCCGGGCCACAAAATCAGCGACGCGTTCCTCTGCTGCTTTCGAGAGGCGATCGAACTGGAATCGAGCGAGCTGCAATGACTTCTCCGGCGCCATGTGTGCTTTCATTTTCTCCACAATGTCCCGAAACGACAGCCCGTCATCCCGGGGCCTGTTCGGTGCCACTAAATCACCCAGCAGCCGATAATGCTCCGGCGAAAGCGAAGCGAGCAAGATCGACTTCTGCTTGCTCTCGTCGACCACATCGTTCGCGTGGAAATAGCATTCCAATTGCTCCGAAAACAATTCGAAGTCGTCCCCGTCGAAAACGGGCATATATCCGTATTCAACCATCCTCATCAGCCAACTAGAGTGTACGAGGTGCAGTGGGACGCAAGAAGCACACGGGCCACCATCTACTCCGCTTTATTGCGCGACCAGAAGTACACTCCTGCCACCCCTAGCGGGCGAGGCATGATTTACGAAAACCCAATCACGTGACACAGCACACTTTTTATTCTTTAATGAAAACAACATACTATCAGACTAATTACTGGTGTCATATATATCAATATTATCAATCATATCCTCATATACATCACTTGTCTTCTTTTCTGATATAAAACTCTCTGTATCCATATATAACAATGACACATTATCCTTATACTTTGATTTTAAATTATTATAGTAATTGTCATACGTTCACGACTTTGACAAGTCAAGAATTGATGTTCCTAAAAAATAGGTTTATCCATTTCAATACTCTCTTTTTTTTCAAATGAATAGCACAAAAGTTCTCTGAAAACATCTCCGCTCGTTCAAAACTTTCTCTATTAATTAACTTTGAAGCCTGTTTCCAAGATGTAGTAAGTCTTATGTTTTGTCGATTCCTAACATTTTCCATAGTCTTTCCAAATACAGCATTATTCATTAATTTATAAATGTCCTTCTCAAAATATGTTTTTGCTTCTGTTCTCCTTTTTGTATTAAAATCAATATACTTCTTTAACCAATGTCTTTGTTTTTAATTTCAAAATTCGATGAATTTTTCTCACTTTCAACCCAGCAGATAAATATTGTCTCAAGTTCCTTTGATGCAAAACATAACTTTCTTTATCATTTTATGCAGTAAGTAGTTTTTCTGTTGATTTACCTTTTATATTAAATGACTGTTGGTAATCACTTAACCATTCTTTTCTTGGACTTTCTTTATCAGAGGCATAAGGGAGATCTTTATGTTTGTTATGAAGTTCTTCTGGATATTTTAAATCAACCTCAAAATAATATCCAACTTCAGCTTCATCCAATTCTTTTTGAGACGAGATAACAATGTCAAGTAAAACTTTTTGATAATGTTTTTCTTTAACCCATTTTAGTTTTCCAGAAGGAAAAGATTGAAGCATTGCCCATCCATACAAATTGTTAGCATCATAATACAATCAGGTAAGAGTTGTCCTCATTCTTATTATAATCAGGAAGATATTTGTTATTTGCTTTGAAATATCTCTTGGAACATACTTGAGATACTCTTCCTCTTTTAGCCTTCTCTATCATGAAAAGCATATCTATATCACTGATTAATTCCAAATTTTGTTTTGTCATTTTTAACATTGCGCTCCAAGCCAAACCCGGGGCTGTATCATCGTGAACGGTGTCTTATCCATCAGAATTTTTTATGACAGACTGTTCTAAAAGTTTCAAACACATCAGCCAATAACAACACATCAGTTTGAAGATACAAATCATGATATTCTCCAAGATTCTTTATATTAAACTTCTCCCAAACCTTTTTAGATTGTGTATAATCTCGATTGGAAATATGAGTTTTATTTAACTTTCCATAGAACCTTTCCCTTGAAGGAAGTTGTGTTTCTTTAAACTTCTCAAATGAATCCATACAGTCAAACGGATATATTCCCTTTTGTGATAAGAGATCAATCTCTTCTTGATTTGAGAAATGTGATTTCAGATTCGGTAAGTTTTAATATTTGATGCTAAGTTAGAAAATGGACTTGCCATAAACTTGTATGTGTCAAGAAATCTGATATGGGTAATGGGGGATGGATGAATTGTTTTTGTGAATGAGATGTATTTTTGATCTATGTCAGCAATGGCAGAAATATCTCCAGATGTCTTTGAAAGTTCATTTATAAATAGACGTGTGTCATTATGAGCGTTGTTGTGAAGAAAGACAGGAATAAAGATTGGAAGCTTGTAATTAAGATTACAACGGGAATGAGCTGGACCTCCATATTTACCAGGAAGATGACAGTGATCCCTAACCTTGACCTCTCCCTCATTTTTCTCCTTACAAATATGACAGATACTGTTCTTTCTCAATTCCTTTTTCTCTCCCTTTGTTAATGACATTGGTTTATAGGTTTTAACCATTATTTCTCTTCGTCTGATAGTCTTTTTGCAATCGTCTTACAATCTCCTCTGAGGCATCTTCTCCTCTATAAAGTTCTAACTTGTTGTATTCATCACCAAAAGATGATTTGATATTATACCAGCAACCACAAGGAGTATGTTTTTGATATTTATTTGTGTATGATTTATTTGGATTTGGAGAAACAGTATCTATATTTTCAAGGATACTTTCAAAATCAGCATATATATCACAAATGGATGTTTTATAGATTTGTTAAAATCTTTGAATGATATGTTTGAACCTTCTTTTGGTAAATTGATTACGGTTGATTTATGATTACGACAACATTTTGAATGTTGATTTAATCGTTCTTTTGTGTGAAAGGAGTTGAGACATCTCACACAAGGATACGTTTTACATTTTTAGCTCGCCTGTTCGAAGAACAGATAGCGATAGCGATACCCCGGCATGAGTGTGAGCGTGAGCGTGAAAATGTTAAAATTTTTGGTGCAAGTTATTTTTTCCTTTCTAATGTTTTTATCCACCACACTTTTTTATGTGCCCGATATATATATATATATATATATATATATATATATATATATATATATATATATATATATATATATATATCGGGGCGTATTATGTGTCGTCCGTCCGTCCGTTCCTGTCCGCACTCGAACTCCCAAAGTTTTAAACTTTCACGTTTCATATTTGGTACATAGGTACAGATCGTGGAGACGGTGTGTCGTGACGTATGTTCATCATCTAAAGTGGATGCCATGACAACCAGGATGCTGTTTTCCATCCGTTTCTGTCCGCACTCTAACTCCCAAAGTTTTCAACTTTCACATTTCAAATTTGGTACATGGGTACAGACTGTGGAGATGGTGTGTCGTGATGTATGTTCATCATCAAAAGTAGTTGCCATGGCAACCAGGATGCTGTTTTCCATCCATTCGTGTCCGCACTCTAACTCCCAAAGTTTTCAACTTTCATGTTTCATATCTGGTATCCAGGTACAGACTGTGGAGACGGAATGTCGCGACATACGTTTGTCATCTAACGTGGTTGCCATGGCAACCAAGATGCTGTTTTCCACGTAGGAGTACAATTCTGTATATACCTTCTTGTTCGGGTGTATATTGTGCTCACTTGCGCTCTTGTTACTGATTACAATATACAAATACATATATTGCTTTAAAATTATTTCGATCAGACTTCACTGAAATGCTTTATAAAAATATTAATCATTTAACGAGTCTTTTAGAAACGATAAATGTAGAAGCAGACGAGCATTGGGTGGCTTTGACACCAACTCTGTTCTCTTATACAGTTGTGATTTGGTTAATCTTAAGAAATTTTTGATGAAAGCATAATGTGATTTTTCCTTTGATGTAAAGTGAAGGTCAATGTGTGTTTCATCATTTTTATAGTTGTTTGAAAATTTTAATATCTGAACTTTGTTTGTATCCGTTAATCCATATACATGAACAGATAAATTATTCATTTTCTCAAATTTAGGAATATCTCTCAATGACATTGGAAACCTTAAATCTTTAACATTTAGTGTATTCTCGTATTTCTTATAATGTTCAACCCTTTCAGGATTCCATTGTGGAGGATGAAAGTGAGCAAGAACAAACCATAGAAAACATTTATTAACTTTGTTTTGAATATTAACACCCGCTGTCTCAAGTTTTATGTCTTTTGGTAAATCGATACGAGAAGAAGCTTGAAGAGGATGTGATTTTAAGATGTGTATATCTAAAAAGATTATTTTTGTAATAGTAAATCCACAACCTACTGCAGTGTTATCAACATCTTGTTCTTATCTCTGGAGTTCATCATAAACATCACATCCTACAAAATCTTGAAATGATGAGATAAAGTGAGGGTTTGTCCTCATATCGGGAGTCGTTTCATCAACTCGTCTTACCATATTCAATTCTACTCCCATCTGAAACTTTAAAGTTTTCATTTCACTTCATGTGTTTTTAATTATAGTTTCAATACTTTATTTAACCATATCAACAGCTTCCATGATTGAAGATGGTCCAGGGTCTTGAAAGCGAAACAATCTTATTTTTATATGCCCTTTAAATGCCCCATCAGTAGTTTCAATGGATAATTTTGTGGCACCTTCCCTTTCTTCATTGTTCTTGTGTTTGTGTGATTGAAGGTGTTTATTATAATTTTTAAAAGAATATCATTTTTGTATCTCTCACAATGTTTTGTTTCTTGGTCAAGTGGAGATATTTGTCTGAAAAGATTGAATGTGTGTTTGTTGGTTCGAAGGTGTTTCTTATAACATTTATATTCATGATTACAAACATCGCAGTATGTTGTATTCACCATATTTATATCATAAAACTTTGCTTAAAATACAATTTTCTTTATTAAAATTTCGTTTAATTTACAGGTGAATCTGTGCTTAAAACCATTTTATCCTCCAACTTTTTTCACTTAACAAATACAATGTATCAAGACACAAAAGACAAGTTTCAATCAATCTCCTCATTTGTGAAAGATACTGAGAAATATTTCAAGGATGTAAAATTGAATAAAGATAAATATAAAAACAATTATGGTGAATAATATGAGTTCTTAAATTTCCTTCAGTGGAAGGGCTTTTCGTATATCCGGAAGAACATCAATTAAATTAGCTAGAACAAAAGTTTCTCCTCTCCTTCTGGCAAGAAATTCAAAACTGGAAAAAGTAATGAAACAAGAAAAAGTATCAAAAAAGAAAAACCTTATGGATGAAGCTTTAGAAAGAAAAGAAAGGACCATGCGTAATATGCAAGGAGAAATTTGTATTTTTTTCAACAACCCCAAAGATGTAAATCCTGATGAAATAAAGGATGTTAATATATCAGGTGAAATGACATTTCGTTCAACAGTCGCTGAGGATCATTTTAAAATTACCTTTCATATAAAAAAAAATAGTTGAATCTGTTCATGAAAAAAAGTATTTAAATATTGATGGTAATGTTTTTTTCTATGACTTAAATGAGTCATTATTCACATGAAGATTTTGAAGATTATGAGAGTGATGATAGTTATGTTATCTCTGTTGTTGGAACAGTGATCTCTGTTGGAACAGAAGACAGTTATGATACTGAGTTTGTGTTCAAACGATAGTTATGAAAGTAATTTCATAGATGATTGTGAAAGCACCAATGAAAGTACCGAAGTTGATACTGAAGATGAATTTTAGTTTGGGTAAAGTATTACTGAATAAATATGAATAGTTTACAAGATTTTGAGCCCCTTGAATTCCCTGATTCTCCATATGACAAATTTGAGAATTGTCCTGCATGTGATAGAGTGGGATTAAACACAGAGTGAAAAGCCTATCAACAATGTATATTCTGTGATTATCTTCTAATTAATGATAATAAAAAATATAAAAAGGAATATAATTCTTTTAAATTTACACCAAAAATGAATAACTTAAGATTGATTGGAGAAATGAATGTAAAGTATGAGGGTGATAACACACCTTTCCTTGCAATGGAAGAAACTGAACCTATTCGAGAAATGTTCAAAGGATTGTTGTTGTATATTATTCACGATTGTCATTTTCAATAAATATCAACACAAGATATTGTAAAAAATAAAATAATGGATTATCTTGAAATTAAACCCAAACTTTGGATAAAATATAGAGTTTCTAAAAAAGCCAATAATAAATTAAATAACCTGTTTTCCAAATATATAAATGAATGAGTTTTTTTTTTACCCATTTGGGAAAATAAGATAAAATTTAACAACCATAAAATTCTTCCAAATTAATTAAGATGTCTCATAGTTGGTTCAAGCGGATGTGGAAAAACCTGCTTCCTTTTAAAGATGCTCCTTCCTCCCAACTTTTTGGATTATGATAATTTAATAATTTTCACAAAGTCGAGTTTTCAACCTGAGTATCAACTCCTCTCACAAGGTTTTAATGCTGATCTTCAAAAAGAAGATATAATCGGTTTATTTAAACTTCAAAACAAACTAAATGATATCCAACATTGAAGATGTAATACAACTATTTTGTGATACACAGAGTGAAAAAAGAAATCAAAGCCGATAACTCGTATTCTTCGTGATAATACGGATGATAATCTCCCCAAGATTTGGATAAATCAAAAAAGAACCTCGTTATCTTTGATGATTGTGTTAATGAGAGAAACCAAGCAGTAATGGATAGCTCCTACAAAAGAGGGAGACATTCTTCTTGTAATTGTATTTATCTTAGTCAATCATACTTTCAACTCCCTTTTCGCTCCACAAGAAAGAATGCTAATACTTTTATTTTATTCAAGTTAAATTCAATAGATATAAACAATTTTTGGAGAGACAATTGTTCTACATTATGTCGTAAAAAGGAGTTTAGGGATTATATGAAGCACACGACTGAAAATATAAATATATTGTTGTGAAACAAGATGAGATATGAAGGGATATATTTTTTCATTTATAAATAATTGCATATGTAAATGACAACTATTATAATAAATCTTGTGGGAAAATCTGCTTCTGGAAAAAACTTTCATAAATCAAGGTTCTTGTTTAGTACAAATGAGAATATTACAGGGATGGGATGTTCCTTTACCCATACTACAAGGGTGAAGGTATGTATCTTGGTGGAGGATACTACAAACCTTAGAGACAAATTGGTGTCTGACATCGATTTAGAGGAGATGGGATAATTGATACTCTAATGGGTATAGGTTCAACTGTTCTTAAACATAAAGACCTAATTGGTTCAACTGCTTCTGCTGTGGGAAATGTTGCAGGTGCCAGAAAGAGTTTAAAGATGCCCACAAGGAATCTCATAAATTACAAGCAATAAAAGAAATTAAGAAAGGCAAAACTCAATTGTCTCCCCAAGAACGACAGAAAATACTTCAAATACTTGGGTCAGGGTTTCAAAAGTTTTAACATGTTTTTTCAAAAATAAATACAAGTGTGGAAGCAATTGATAGTATCTATGATTTGGATGATACCATTGTCATCTCAATCTCAACTAAAAAAGAAGATTACTTCAAGGTAAATGCAATAACTGGAATTGACTGGAAAGCAAATGGAACAAAAAGTTTTGAAATAAATAATCAACAAACTTATTTGAAGCTCGCCGAAAGTTTCTTTTTGTGTAAATTTACATTCACGAAGACTGCGACTAACACAAACGCTACACTCGTAAATTATTTCTTCTGGAAAATGTTTGATTGTGTTCATTTGTACATTGGAACACAATAAGTTGAAGTGGTTGATTATGTCTCTGCAACATCTGAAATGATGAAATTTACACTATATTCATTTGGTGATAGAATGGGAAAGGGGGCTGTCGAAGGTTTTATTCCTGATATGTCAACGGGAACAAACACAGACCCTGGATAGAGTCAAAGGAAAGGAATGTATAATGATGATGCAAATGCAGGTAATAGTTTGACTGTGGCAGTTCCTCTTCAAGGTATATTTGGATTTTGTGATCATGATAAAGTTCTGTATGGTCTTAAAATTAGATTTCAACTTCAAAGGAATGATAATAAAAATAGATTGCTTTTTGGTATGGCTAATGCTTTTGCTGCTCAGAATAAATTTGTAATTGACTAAATAAGTTGGTATATTAGTGAATATACTCCTAATCTTAAAACAGAAGGGATGTTGATTAGAAGACTTAACTCAAAGATTCCGCTCAATGTATCATACCTCAAACGAAGATGTCAACACGGTAAACTGAACCAAACCACTTACACGTGGAATTTTGGTGTTCTGGAAGGAAAACCACAATATCTGTGGGTCATTTAAAAAAAAAAACATATGGTGATACTGCTACTGATCAGAATAATGCATTGAGTGATAATGCGAAGATGAAACAACTTCCTGTTTCTCTTGATGGAACATTTTATCCATGAGATAGATTGGAAATTAATTGGGAAAAAAAATGATTATGCTGAAGAATACAAGTCTTACCAAAAGGTGTGTGAAAGCAATGGAAATAAAGAACCTATTTTGGACATGACAGCATTTAAAAGTCTGTATACAATCTATGCGCTTGACCTGAGTGCTGAAAAGGAAACGAGAAAGTCTAATCGAGTGGATACTTCCCTATACATTGAAAGAGGAGAGAGTGAAGAAGTTCACACATATTGTTTGCTTTTGGAAGAAACAGAATTACAGATTAATACAGATAATGGTGGTATGATGAGTCTCACATAATTTTTTTTGATAAATAAATGAGTGGTAAAGTTCCAACTGGGGTATATGTCAATCAAATCAATCTTCAGAAGCTATCATTTTGTATTCAAAATCAAAAGCCTTGTACGATTAACATTAATACAATTCAGAGAAAAGGAGCAGTAAGAATTGATGTTTTGCTCACAAGAGAACGGGTGAAAATCTTGAACGATACTGGCTCACTGAAAATTAAAATGTCAAAACCAATGTTGAAGAAATATTCAATAAGAGAGACGAGTGGAGGATTTCTCCCATTTTTAATTCCTTTATTTGCTGGTTTAAGTGCGGCTGGAGCATTGATAGGTGGTATTTCAGCAGTGGTGAAAACTGCCATCGAAAGGAAGGCTCAACTCTGGGCTCAAAAATAATGGGAAAGACATTACAAAGAGTTGGAGAAACAAATTAATGGACGTGGTGTAATTGTAGATTTTGCTGAAAAACTAGAAAGTCTGCCTGATAAAGCGAGATTGTTAGTTGGAGATATGCTTTCTTCGATCACATAAGCAGGTGTAAAATTAACTAAAAGGGGAAATGGATTATATCTTTCTAATAAATAAATGAATTTTGAAAGAATACATCAAATTTGGAGCTTATCAAATATTGTAAGAAATTAAAAAGTCATAATGTGGTTATTTGTATGAGAGATGAATTAACAAACGTGTCTTAACTTACAAAAAATATTATTATAAACTTAGAAGATAATAATGGGAACAGTTCTCATTGGGTTTGTATTTTTAATAGTTAAGACAAATATTATTTTGATCGTTTTGGTCTTCCGCCACCTGTTGTTGAAGTAATAAAATTCTTACAGAATGGTGTTTATCAAACATTTCAAGTCCAAGAATTGAATTCCAAGTGTTATGGTCAATTATGTCTCGATGTGTTATTTCAA
The DNA here is from genome assembly GCA_024346535.1 of Eptatretus burgeri. Taxonomy (NCBI): domain Eukaryota; kingdom Metazoa; phylum Chordata; class Myxini; order Myxiniformes; family Myxinidae; genus Eptatretus; species Eptatretus burgeri. The sequence continues at coordinate 7,254 of BROF01007086.1, read as the reverse complement.
CTCAACAAAAATAATTTTGTTCATGACGTTATTTTTAATCCAATATAAATGACTTATGTTGGTCAAGATGGTTCTATCTTTGGTGTATCCCAAGAACTGGATATTGATTTATCAAATTATTACACAAAGACACAGGCTGAACGACAGAAAGAAAAACAAAAAAAATTAATATTAAAAATGCTTGTGAATTAATAAATTATCCAAGCCCGACTGACGCGAATGACTTTATGAAATTAAGTGATTTATCACAATATATATATATATATATATATATATATATATATATATATATATATATATATATATATATATATATATATATATATATATATATATATATATATATATATATATATATATCCTTAAATAAAACGGCTGTGTCTTCCAAAGATACAGAAGTATTGATTTTATCTCCAAGTCAAACAGAATTCACAGTTCCAATTCAAATACAGTTTTATGAAGAAGGGCATATTGTTTGTATGAGAATAGAACAATGGGGGTATGATATGAATGATTTCGGGTATAATTGGTCATTTATAATTGATCTTGAAGACCTGGAACAATTAAATCAGTCTCGTAAGGAAGAATATTGTCCACTTGGTGCCGGGAATGAGTTTTGTGGAAGCACGATGAGTAAACAAAGAAAATAATTTAATAAGGGTAAAGTTAATAATGGTTTTGCCATAGTTTATATCATGAAAACAGAAAGAGAGGAAGAAGGAGAGGGAGAAGAGAGAAGGAAGCCAGGGAAAGGGAGGAAAGAGAGAGAGAGAATGAATAAATATGGAAACCAGTGAGATAAGAAAAATATTTGGGGTATTTCAGAAAATAAATAAATCGCAACGCACCGAGGAGGAAAACAAAAAATTGTCAAGTCCATTAGAAATATTTGCGTCAAGACGATTAACATCGGTTTCAGGGAGAAGATATAAACGAGAAAGTGGAGATAAAGAAGAGAAAGAAGGAAAATATTATGTTGTTGATGATGTTGGTGTGATTGACTTTAATTAAAGTTTTCTTTTTTTTCTGAAATAAATGGAGTAGAGAGTGAAGACATTTCTGAGGATTCTTTGTTTGAAAAATTAAGATTCAAATATGCATGTTGGAAACTAAAAAGGTTTTCGCACTCTGTAGGAATTTTTCTCATAAATAAATGAGTTATTGTTTCAATGGTAAAAAGAAAAAACGAATACTAAAAAATCTTAGATTTTAAAAGTAACAAGAAGCGAATACTTCGATATCGCGTGGCTGAGGGCAGTAAAAGTCGAGGTTAAGAATGATGAAACAATTTTGCAGTTTTAAAATTTTAATGTAGACACGGTGAGTTTGCATGCATGATGGGAAGAGTTGTGACGTTGGACAAATTTCTATTTATAGCCCTCAGATCAAAGGTACGTACGCCGCCATAAGTGTGACAGAAGACGTCACAGAAGACACAGGACAGAATAGCCAATTATATAATAGCGCGATTTTGCCGCGCTATAAAGACGTCGCTCTTCCGCATTCACCCCACCCACAATACACCCGGCAATCTCCGCCCACAATCCACCCGGCAATCTCCGCCCACAATCCACCCGGCAATCTCCGCCCACAATCCACCCGGCAATCTCCGCCCACAATCCACCCGGCAATCTCCGCCCACAATCCACCCGGAAATCTCCGCCCACAATCCACCCGGCAATTTTCCCCCACAATCCACCCTGCAATCTTCGCCCACAATCCGCTCGGCAATCTCTGCCCACAAGTGTGACAGAAGACACAGGACAGAATAGGCAATTATATAACAGCGTGATGTCGCCGCACTGTAAAAATAACAGGGTTACACAAAAAGGCATATGTTCGGTGTGTGGCTCCAAACACAAACGTGGGGGAGAGAAACAAAAGTTTTTCTCAGGAAATAAATTTACAACTACTGGAATACCAGGGGAATTACATCTACCAGGGTATTCTTTCTGTGGTCCAGTCACAAACTTGGATAAAAGATTAGTTGAGGCAGACAATCCTAAACCATGGAGCAACCCCATCAATCGGGTTGACGAAGTGTGCATGAGGCACGATATTGGTTATGGGAATACCACAACGTTGGAAGAAAAACATGAAGCCAGATAGAGAAATGTTGAATAATTTGTCTCTGACACAAAATCCAACCTTAAGAGAAAAAGTTGATCGTTTCATCGTGAAGAAGATGATCAGTGCTAAATTGAAACTTGGGCTTGGAAATTCAAAAACTTATAGGCTCCAATGATGTCATTATGATTGAAGAACAATTAGCTGATGAATTACATAAACTAATAATCACAAAGTTTCATAGAAGGAAAGTTTATTCCAAGGAAGTTGATTATATCTGATCCGTTGATTTGATTGAACTCAATCATGACAAGGGGTACAAGTATGTTTTAACCGTTATTGATTTGAGGAGTATGTGTATATATATATATATATATATATATATATATATATATATATATATATATATATATATATATATATATATACATGGGTTGTTCCTTTAAAAAACAAAACAGGTAATACTCTTATGTTAGCCTTTCAACAGATATTTAATAAAAGCAAGAGAAAACCTAAAAAATTGTGGACTGATGAGGGTACAGAGTTCTATAACGAGACATTTATGAATTTTCTTTTTAATAACAGCATTACATTATACAGTACCTTTTAATGAAGGAAAAGCAGTTGTTATTGAGCCCTTCAATCACACTTTAAAAGAGAGATTATATAAAAAATTCACTCAACTCAGTTCTCAACAATGGTCATCTTTAATTCAGGATATTGCAGATAAGTATAATGATACGATTCACACCTCAACTAATACCAAGCCATCAGAAACATTTACAAAATTAGAATATGAAAAAGAGATTAATGTCAGAAAGCCAAAGTTTAAAGTTGGTGATTTATTAAGAATGTGCAGGTGGAAATCTCATTTTGAAAACTAGAATGGGCACTCGGTAGAGCGCATACCTTCGCCTCCGCTACATTTTTGTTCTTGGCATGAGAGTGGGGGGAACAGAACAGTGAACATTTTGGTGTTGGTTTCATGCAAATCGGTTTTGATTTGACCGTGTGATGACAAAAACCGCATATTTTGAAAGGTCGTGACCCCACTGACCTTTGACCCCCAACCGCTAACAAGGGTAATGACGTAATTGTGTCATGTCGCCCATCACAAGATTAGGCAATTAATTCTGAACTTGTTGGCATCGGTTGCATGCCAATGAGATTAAAATTGACCGCGCGATGGTAAAAATACGAAATTGACCTTTCCGTGACCTTGACCTTGACCTTTGACCCGATCGCTCCCAAAATCTAATCAAATGTTCCTTGGATAATAACCCATCATCCCACCAAATTTCAAGCGATTTGGTTTAATACTTTCTGAGTTATGCGAATAACAAACAAACACACACACACACACACACACACAAATTCACAAATAAATAAATAAATAAATAACTACACAGCGACCAATACATAACCTTTCTCAGAATGCGAAGGGAAAGATAATACTCAACGATGGACAAATGAGCTTTTTAAAATTGTTGATGTACGAGATACCGTTCCTTGGACCGAGAAGGTATATGATTTAAAGGCGGAAGTGATTTTAGGTTCATTTTATTCACAGGAATTACAAAAGACAAGGATAAATTGGGAATTTTTTTTGACTATGCCCCTTTTTTAACTCCACTCCTTTTTATCTCCACCCACACAAGCCCCACTCACGCAAACCCCACCCACAAAAGCCCCACTCACAAAACCCCACCCACACAAGCCCCACTCACGCAAACCCCACCCACAAAAGCCCCACTCATAAAAGCCCCACTCACACAAACCCCACCCACAAAAGCCCCACCAACACAAGCCCCACCCACAAAATCCACATCCACACAAGCTCCACATACAAAAACCACATTCATCATATTCACATAATTAGTGGTTAGTTAGTTAATTAGTTCCCCACACACAACATGTTTATTTAATTTAAAAAAATTTGTTCCACCCATCCACACAAGTTTCACCCACACAAGCTCTGCCCACACAAAACCCATCCACACAAGCCCCATCCACACAAGCCCTGCCCACACAAACTCTGCCCATCCCCCTCAGCCCCCTGTGTGCCCCCACCTTTTACCCACTCTTCCCCACACACACACGGGGAGGGGAGGGGGTGGGATGAGTGGGGTGGTGGGTCATTCGGGGAGCACACCTACCCCCCCCCACCCCTCCTTTACATCTTCTTTATTCCTTTTTTAGGTCATCTCTTCGGGAATGACCTAATAATATGGGTGTCGATGTCCTTCGATCCGTCCGTCCGTCCATCCGTTCACAATGAAGTTGAAGCGGTAGATCTGGTCATTAGTGATCCTGATAGAGGTCGATGAGACGTATACGATGGTATGACTTTCAAGGTCACCGAAGGTCAAGGTTAAGGTCACGATGCCTTTGAAGTTGCGAAAATGACGATTTTCAAATTCTATCTCCTCCACCATTTCTCAAGCGATCTTGAATTTGATTGTAGCATATGAATCTATGGGACAATATCTAAATTTGGTCAGGCCGGATTTTCGATATTCGCTTTCGTTTTCGTGTCACGTGACTTCAAAGTTGGCAAAAAATGCGAAAATAACGATTTTCAAAATCTATCTCCTCCTACATTTCTCAAGCAATCTTGAATTTGATTGTGGCATATGAATGTATGAGACAATATCTAAATTTGGTCAGGACGGATTTTCGAATTTCGCTTTCGTTCCCGCGTCACGTGACTTCAAAGTTTGCAAAAACTGCCCTACCTTCAGGAGGCTATATATTCTTAACTGGGCATGGTAAAAGTTAGTGAATGGTGTCATTGCATAGCAGCTGACTTTGTACAGTTATATATTTCTACATTTTCCGCCGAAGTTGCAAAATTTCAAAACCCGAAATGTAAATGTCGGCATTTATTTTCAAAATGTAATTTCGTGCGCGCGCACCAAAATGCCGAGTCATCTTTAACCAAACTGTGCAGTTCGAGCTGCGCAGTAGAACTGCGCAGTCGTCTTCGGTCATCACTGAACATTGAGAACTTGTGGTATTATCGAGATGACCGTCACCCCCACACAGGGGTAATTTGTTAGAATTAAGAATTAATGAATTGAAAGCAATGCAAATATAATTCATCAAGTTTGAAAATATTAAACATTCTTCTTTGGGTAAATATTTAGTTGGAAGAATGGATGATCTTTCCCAGCAATCTGCTTCAAATTTCTTGAGTGTCATCTCAGATTCCTCCAGAAGATTAAGTTGTATGTTTGGTTCATCCAGACTGGTGTTTCAACTGAAAAAAAATAATAATAATAATAATAATGAGTCAGCACTCAAGAGAGATATGGACAGAGATGTAGAGACAGAGGGATAGAGAGGCAAATAGACAGACAGAGACAAACAGACAGAGACAGAGACAGAGACAAACAGACAGAGAGACAGAGAGACAGAGAGACAGAGAGACAGAGAGAGACAGAGAGAGACAGAGAGAGACAGAGAGAGACAGAGAGAGACAGAGAGAGAGACAGAGGGAGACAGAGGGAGACAGAGGGAGAGAGAGGGAGAGAGAGAGACAGAGAGAGACAGAGAGAGACAGAGACAGAGACACAGAGACACAGAGACACAGAGACACAGAGACACAGAGACACAGAGACACAGAGACACAGAGAGAGAGAGAGAGAGAGAGAGAGAGAGAGAGAGAGAGAGAGAGAGAGAGAGAGAGAGAGAGATATATATAGAAAGACAGAGACAAACAGAGAGAGAAAGAGACAAGCCAGAAGGTGACATGGGTGGTCGCTATATAATTGCATACTTGTCATACAGTTTTTGACGGATCGGGCTGAAAATGTTTGACAAAGAGGTTCCTTATAGTGCGCATAAAAGCGCGGAAGCAGATTTTTGATTTTCGAAAAGAAAATATTTTTCGGATTTTTCCAAACATTTCAAAGTCCCATTGCCAGGCAACGATGGCGTCCATAGCAACGGTGCTCAAAAGCAAACAACTAGATCCAGGTATGAACCTACCAATCAAGTAGTTCATTAAAATCGATTCATTAAACCGATTCAACCAATTCATTAAAATCGGTTGACTCCTCTGGCCTCCAGAGCTGTCCATCACAGACAGACATACAGACAGACGGAAAACCTGAGAAAAACAGGAGTCGAGCGACCACCCAACAAAGTGATAATTTCTCACCTCAGACTCGGGATCAAAGGGCCTGAGAGTACTTGTTTCCAGTCAACAATAATATCATTCAGTTTATTTCTGAATGATTGAATATCTTGAAGAAAGTCGTTCATTTTTATCCACTCGTCGTGTAAGTCAGATAATTCATTTTCCACATCTGTAATTAACGATGCCCTGATTGGAGACAATCTGTTGAAAAAAAACAATAACAATTAGTCGTACAGTGATTTAATTCTGTAATAAATAATAAATTTGGTTGTGAAATCTCACCTGTCATCTTGTGAAAACTATTGATCTGTAAGGTTGTCGTAAGAATCTGTACAATCCATTCTGTGAATGAAACGCACTCGGCACAAAAGTTGGTTTAAATAAGCTGTTAGTAATGACGTAATGGGAGATTTCACAACAATGGTTTTTGAAGGGTGTGTTCCAGATCGGAAATGAATTAGTTCGGGTGAGACAGCTTGGGAGAGACGTGGGCGAGACGTTCTCAAGCAGTCTGACTCATTTTAACACGAAAATGAAAATGCATGAAATGATTTTGATAAATATCGACGTTTAAAAGCTGTTTTAAACTAAACTTTGTTCTGTTAGTGTTGAAAACTAACAGACACGGACACATAATACGAACTCATTTTCGCAGCATGACTATGCTCTTAAAAAAACACTTCCCTATTTTACAAAACCAAAGGAGGTTTCGTGCTTGAAGAGATGAATACACTCCATTGGTTCACTCTTTGAATGGAATGAAAAATATGAAAGGAAAGAAGTGCTTTAATCAGTAATTCTCAGTTTAACATTTGCTCAATGGGGCAGAGATCAGTCTCCTATTTGGGGCTTTTAGGGCTTCAGACAGAAAGGTTTTAACATTAGCTTGTATGGGAGAGGGAGAAAATCGGTCTCCTGTTTTGGGCTTTTGGGGCTTGATTCAGAGAGTTTTTCCCTTTTTCCCCATTCATTTGAATGGATGCCATAGAAGTCCCATTTATCCTCTACAAACAGGGCGCAAAACGCTGCTTTGTGGCACTCCAGCC
>BROF01007085.1:3413-15798 GCA_024346535.1 Eptatretus burgeri | reverse complement strand
CAAATTTTTCAAATCTTCCTCAAACAAAAACGTCCACCAAAATTTTTCGCAAGAGCTTATGAATTGCCAACATTGGTTTTCATGAACTGCAAACATATATCTAAACATCCTGGGGGTGTAAAATTTTACAGCAGAGGCTGTAAGGTCCAACCCTAAAACAGCCTCGTACACAGGTTGGCTCCCGGACTATACTTTCAAACATGTCTTACTCCTTTCAAACATGTCTTACAAAGAATATATCCTGGAATTGATGATGTTGATGTAACCCAATGCCTGCAATCATTCAATGAGATTATTTTTTTTATGAACACCGGACATTGTGACAGTTATTTGCAAAATTATTTTCAAATGTTTGAATTCAACGTTTTCTTTTTCTTCTTCGTATACATCACAAAGATGTGACATTGTGGGCTGGTGGAGGGGTGGCTGTGCCTCTTATGCTGTGCCCCCTGTAGGTTTGATCAGAAATTAGACATTTGTTCAGTGTGCTGGCAACAATTTCAGTTACTCTTTGCGAAGGACACCGTGGGATGTTTAACATCCACTGACCAATACTGACAGATTGGACGTCCAGCTTAACATCCATCAATGGATGGTACACACATTGTTGATGAACCCTGTTTGCTAAACACCAGGATGACAGTTTATAGCTGGTTCGGGATTCAATCCAAAGCTAGACCTCTTAGAGGCGAGAATGCACACCCCTATGCTATCCTGCCAGCCATCGTTTTATTTTTTTACTAGCAGGGTTACCCAGCATTGCTCCGGTGGGGTGGGGGGGGGGTACTGAGAAGTGGGAAAAGCAGGAGAGCCAGCAGGGCTTAGAATGGGGCAGGTGGGTCGGGGACAGAAGAACCGACGGGGCAGGGGTTGGAGTGGGGGAAATTGTGTGGGGGGCAGGAGAGCCAGAAGACCAGTGGGTAAAGAGGTCTTAAGGGTCTTCAAGGGTCTTGGGGTCTTAAGTGTCTTTGAGGTCTTTAAGGTCTTAAGGGTCTTACAGATAATTGAGGTGTTAAGGGTCTTTGAGGTCATATAGTTCTTCAGGGTCTTCAAAGTCTTAAGGGTCTTTGGGGTTTTAAAGTGTCTTAATTGTGTTCAGGGAATTCAATGATCTTAATGGTCTTGTGGGTATTCAGGGTCTTAAAAGGGTCTTATCTCCCAAGCATGTAGAAAGTCTTCTCTCAAGCATATAAAAAGTCTTCTCTCAAACATGTATTCTAATCTCTCAAGCTTTACAGGTTCTTTAAAGGTTGAGGCTGTGGATGAAAATACACTGAGGACAACCCCTGGATCGGACTTGGTCTGTGTGCCAAATTTGGTGGTTTCAGTCCAGCAGTCCTTGCAAAAAAATGCGAACAAGCAGACGGACAGACACAGACATCCGATGAATCTTATTTATTACATTGAAAAATAGTCCAAGAAACTCTTGTACTCAAAATTTCTCCAATGAAAACCCAAAGCTATTTCATGTAATGAATATGCTGAAAGCAGCCATGTGACATACTTTTCACAGCTAACCAGGGACCCACAAAGGTAATACTTTTTTTCCCCTGGGGTTTGCTCAGTATGTATAACCTGACATATGCGATCCAAAGTTCATGGTGGGAGCTGTTAAAACGTGCATCCCTGTGGACATTTTCCTTGTCACGATTCCCTTGAGTGTCCTCATTGACTCCTTCAGGAAGCCAAGGCCCCTGGGATCAGGTGGGAGCACCACAGGCTACAGAATAATTTCCCAAATGTTGATGGTGAGACCCCCTTACTGGAGGGTACATCTCTGAACTCTTCCTCTCAAAAAAGAAGTATAAAGAACAGACACTCTTCAAAAGCCCAGAGCTTACTCTGTGTGGCGAAACAAAGCAGCCAGAATGTGTGGCTACAAGAATAATGCTTGTGCCCTTTCTAATGAGGATGATCTTAAGAAAGAGTGAGGAAGATGCTTTACCATATATGACAGAGCTCTGCACTGCTCAAGTGCTGCATGTTTCAACAACACCATGGACTATACTCTGTACTGACAAAATCTCTGTCAAGATAGGCCCACACTTTTACAAGAGCATTGGGGAACTCAATGCAATTCATGGACATTTCCGCCTGAGAACAAATCCTGGTCAGGTTGCCTCCATTGCAGGATTCTATAGGTCTGGGCAGGAATTTGGAAGTTTGCCGGGGCTTCTAGCACACAATAGTCTGCTCTTGCAAAAGACACCGTGGGATAATTTTACATTTCTATGTCAGGTTCGAAACCATTTACACACCCCTCGTATTTCCCCTTTGTTGAAAGCCTTACGTGTATGAGGTATAAGTTGCTTAGTTTATTAGACAACTCATTCTGTGTTTTATTATACATGGAGACAAAAATAAATCGAGTAGTTCTTTGAAGAAACCTCCCAAAAAGAAACGAAATTTCCTTCATGAATTGTGTGGTTTTGTGTTACCTATTTGCATAGCACAACAATTGCAGAGAGATAATGTTTCATTCAGAGAATAACGCAACATTTTAGCTGAGTCACCTTTTTTTTTTGCTAATCTAAAATGACAAATTCGTCAGAGAAGATAAATCAGTTCACACCTACACCTGACCACACCTGATGTCACATTCAAGAAATGGGATGATGGAAACGGAAGGGAGTCTCCTCACCTGTATATTGAAGTCCCTTGCCAAATCCTCCTTTCCCCATGCTTGATGTCTGCCACACAATGAGCAATCCTACATGACAGCCATGAGGTAGACGAAACATTATACTTGAGCCTTGACTTGCTGTTCACCTTTACCAGTTGGTGGCACCTCCATTTTTGAATGCTCATTGTAATCTTTGCGAGGAAACTGCTTTAGCAAACAAAAACTTTGGAGTAAGATTTCACCATTGCAACATATGTGCTTTCCATGTTGTCATCAGTGGCTGACATAGAAATATGTTTACATTAAACACTCATCATCTCACAGATAAAATGTGAAGATAAAGATCGTGCTGTGATCACACATTTTCATTTCCCCCTTTGTTACACTTACGTGTTTTATGGATAATTAATTCAGTTGTGGATGCTCCATTTCTCGGGACACTGAACTTAATGGGTCGATACTGTGAAGAGCCAATTGTGTTCAGCTGACAATGCAGTGTTTTTTGGGGTGTAGGGTTAAAAGGTGCTTGATCTCCAGGTGAGAAATTGGTGCTTCCTTCAATTAAAGCCAAACTTTAAGTTCGGGCCTGCTGTTTGACTTAATTTTCTGTTTCTTACATGTTGTACAAATCCTATGTGGAACTAGGACATTTTTGTTTAAATTGACACTACACATGTAGATACAGCATCATTATTTTCAAAAAATTTTATAGCTATATTAAGGGTTTTCCACACTTCTGAAAGTAGATGTTTGTTAGATGAAAAACTGGGGCCTTCGCCAAGTGCTGAAAGGTCCGAGCCTTCCTATGCATTCTGATTGGTTAAAGTCGTCCAATCGGGGTCCAGTTCTTTATGAGAGCATGCATGTAGCATGTGGTCAGCAGCAAATTGGGAAAGCCTCCTATTCATTTTCACGAGATTCGAGGATCAGTTTAATAGATTGAGAGAAAGTTTTCAACGGAAATTAGACCGACCTCATTAGCCAGATCCGGCCACTTTTGTTCTCAAACATACAAAAGGTAAAACTGATTTTTAAAAAATAGATCTTTTTCGACTGAGATTAAATTTACTTTAAACTCGAGCTATAAAACAGGTGGTCTGTGTCCAACTCAGTCGCTGTGTGTAAACTGCCAGAAGCCGGATACTATGGAGAACTGCGTACAGCCCTTCCTCATCCCCCAAGGTTTGTCTACAAATATCCTCAAAAACCACTCACCATCTTTTATTTTGATGGTTGGACCTCAATAAGTAAATAAAAGCTTCCACGATGCTTGAAACTTTTCCCCATACAAAGAAGAGGAAATGTAGCTAAAGGATATTTAACATATGCTGTTGTCTTCCACATTTTATTTTTTGAATCAGACACATCTTGCATGGTCAGATCACAACCAAACTACTCAAAAGCGAGACCCTTTGCCAATGACCTTTCCAACTTTATCCTTTCTCATATTTCCATATCGTTAAACCTGCTTACATGTTATCTATTACACCAGCATTGGGAAAATTGGACAAGTCGGATGAAATCAGACAACGCAGATGAGCCTTAGGTGCTCCCATATAAACCCTGGCTCATGATATAGGGAACCCAACTTCAATTCTCAAACACCATAAGTGTTTGTGTATTATGTACTAATGTCCTTTGAATTAATGTAAATGTAAACTGATGTCTACAAATGTATTTGCCCTCAATGTGGTATATGTACAACCTGCTCCATGAGCCTTAGATCACTGTAAATTATTTATAAGAAATTAACAAGATCAAAATACGAACATGAATCTGATAAGCCAATTATCATGGAGTACAATCGTGCTCCACATGGAGGGATGGCATGGGAAAAATACGTAACAAGATGGAATACCGTCAAAGATTTGTCAAACGAAGTTTTATTTCTCCAAAAACCTGTGCAGAATAGTAACGAAGCATACCGTGCATGATTTCATCCGATAACTGCAACAACTGATGAATTATCAACTGCAAAATGTTTTTTTATTCTTACCAAAATCGATGGAGAGAGAAATAATTTTAAATTTATTTTGATAACCTGTACTCTTTGTAGAGTGTAGGTGTTGCTGGAGCAGTTTCTTGGAAATGGTTATATTGGGTGGTTTACCTTTGCAATTGTAGATAAAGAAAATGTAATGCCAAAAAGGTAAACTGGTCCAGCAACTATTTCATTAGAATACTTTTTTCATTTCCTCCTGGCTCTTTGCCATTTTCTTACGTCCAGCCCCTACTTGCTTGTATAAAGGAGGTCATGGCTCAGCCATTCGACCAGCAATCTTTGTTGCAACAATGCGAGCCTACTGTTCCTTGGCCATATGTATTCTCACTTTGCAAGTATGCGTGAAAGCAAGCATCCAAGTCAGCGGTAAGTTGTCTTTTCTTGTCTCCCTTTAATTCCACCTGTTAATGTACAAAACAACCTTGAGGAATCCTTATGACTATATATTTGCCTCATCCCATCCCGAGTTATTATGTCCGTGTGCAAGCCTCCCCTTGTTTGCACATTTGGCTTTTGTAGATTTTGAAAAAAAAATAACTGAGACAAAGTCAGTTTGTTTATGAAAAGATATCTGTTAATTGTTACAGATATTGGAGCAAATGATTGTGAAGTACAGTACTGTACTTGTTCCTTACCTGTCACATTTACAATGCATCATTAACCACTATATTGAAAATGTATTCTTAACCATCATATTGACAATGTATACTTAACCCCGATATAGACAATGTATCCTTAACTGCTAAATTGACAATATATCCTGAACCGCTATATTGACAATGTATCCTTAACCGTTATGTTGACAATGTATCCTTAACCGTTATAATGATAATGATTCATCAGTTGCTATATTGAGAATTTATCCTTCACTGTTATATTGACAATGTATCCTTAACCGTCATATTGACAATGTATCCTTAACCGTCATATTGACAATGTATCCTTAACTGTCATATTGACAATGTATCCTTAACGGTCATATTGACATTGTATCCTTCACCGTCATATTGACAATGTATCCTTAACCGTCATATTGACAATGTGATTGTCATATTGACAATGTAACTGTCATATTGACAATGTATCCTTAACCGTCATATTGGCGATGTATCCTTAACCGTTATATTGACAATGATTCATCAACTGCTATATTGACAATGTATCCTTAACCATCATATTGACAATGTAACTGTCATATTGACAATGTATCCTTAACCGTCATATTGGCGATGTATCCTTAACCATTATATTGACAATGATTCATCAACTGCTATATTGACAATGTATACTTCACTGTTACATTGACAATGCATCCTTAACCATCATATTGACAATGTATCCTTCACCGTTATATTGATAATGATTTATCAACTGCTATATTGACAATGTGTCCTGAACCATCATATTAACAATGTTTCCTTAACTGTCATATTGACAATGTATCCTTAACCATCATTACCTTCGCATTCTGCGAAAGGTTATGTTTTGGTCGCTGTGTATTTATTTATTTGTGAATATGTGTGTTTGTTTGTTATTCGCATAACTCAGAAAGTATTAAACCGAATTGCATGAAAATTGGTGGGATGATTCGTGATTATCCAAGGACGATTTGATTAGATTTTGGGAGTTATCGGGTCAAAGGTCAAGGTCAAGGTCATGAAAAGGTCAAAAACAAACTTTTGGGCATAACTTCCTTCATAAGACAGCTATCGACATGCAACCAACGCCATATTGTTCCATGACAAAATACCTTTCGGGTACGTGGTGTTAGATTTTACGTGACGTCATCAGAAGTGCGTCAAAATGACTTCACAAGGTGACGTAAATTTTCAATTTTCGACCATCAGTTTTGATCATACCTTTTTGTAGGACTTACCTTAAGGACGTCACGCACCAAATTTGACGTCGATCGGACTGACCGTTATGACGTCGTTGACGTTTGAACATAACGTTTTTCAATTGTGGCTAAAATGTCCTGATATTTTATATTCAAATATTTATTTAATTTGCAAAGGAAATTGTCCCAAATCCAGGCATTATGATCAGTACCAAAATATCTGCTTATTTATGAACAGGTTTTGCAAATTAACTCTATGGTCAAGGTCAAAGTCACACTCAAGGTCAAAATATACTTGTAGGCATAACTTCAGATCTAATCGAGCTATTGACATGAAACCAACATTAAAATGTTCCATGAAATAAGAGCTTTCAGGATGGTAGTCCACGATTGGTAGTGACGTCATTGGAAGTGCGTCAAAATGACGTCACAAGATGACGTCATTTTTAAACTTACGATTTTTACCTTCGCATTCTGCGAAAGGTTATGTTTTGGTCGCTGTGTATTTATTTATTTGTGAATATGTGTGTTTGTTTGTTATTCGCATAACTCAGTAAGTATTAAACCGAATTGCATGAAATTTGGTGGGATGATTCGTGATTATCCAAGGACGATTTGATTAGATTTTGGGAGCGATCGGGTCAAAGGTCAAGATCAAGGTCATGAAAAGGTCAAAAACACTCTTTTGAGCATAACTTCATTCATAATACAGCTATCGACATGCAACCACCGCCAGATTGTTCCATTACGAGATACCTTTCGGATATGTAGTGTCGGATTTGACGTAACGTCATCGGAAGTGCGTCTAAATGACGTCTTACAAGATGACGTAAATTTTCATTTTTCGATCTCATCAGTTTTGATCATACCGTTTTGTAGGACTTACCTTAAGGACGTCACACACCAAATTTGACTTCGATCGGACTGACCGTTATGACGCCATTGACGTTTGAACATGACGTTTTTCAATTGTGGCTAAAATGTCCTAATATTTTACATTCAAATATCTATATAATTTATAAAGCAAAGTCTCCCAAATCCAGGCATTAGGATCAGTACCAAAATATCTGTTTATTGATGTACAGGTTTTGCCAATTAACTCTGTAGTCAAGGTCAAGGTCACACTCAAGGTCAAAATATACTTGTAGGCATAGCTTCAGATCTAATAGAGCTATTGACATGAAACCAATGTTAAAACGTTCAGTGAACTACGAGCTTTCAGAATGGTAGTCCCCGATTGGACGTGACGTCCCCGGAAGTGCGTCAAAATGACGTCAAAAGATGACGTCATTTTTCAGCTTTTTAATTTTTCAGTGTTTATCATTCCATTTTGTTGGACTGCCTTCAAGGAGGTTACACACCAAATTTGACGTCAATCGGACTGACGGTTGTGACGTCATGGACGTTTTAAAATGACGTTTTTCAAATGTGCCCGGAAAAAAGTTGCGGCGGCGAAGGTATGCGCTCTACCGAGTGCCCGTTCTAGTATTGACAATGTATCCTTAACCGTCATATTGACAATGTATCCTTAACTGTTATATTGACAATGTATCCTTAACCATTATATTGACAATGTATCCTTAACCATCATATTGACAATGTATCCTTAACCATCATATTGACAATTTATCCTGAACCGTCATATTGACAATGTATCCTTAGCCGCTATATTGACACTGCATCCTCAACTGTCATATTGAATCCTTAACCGTCATATCGACAATGTATCCTTAACCGCTATTTTGACAATGTATCCTCAACCGCTATTTTGACAATGTAACCTTAACTGCTATTTTGACAATGTATCCTTAACCATCATATTGAATCCTTAACTGCTATATTGGCAATGTATCCTTAACGGCTATATTGACAATGTATCCTTAACTGTCATATTGACAATGTATCCTTAACCATCATATTGACAATGTGACTGTCATATTGACAATGTAACTGTCATATTGACAATGTATCCTTAACCATCATACTGACAATGTATCCTTAACCGTTATATTGACAATGATTCATAAACTGCTATATTGACAATGTATACTTCACTGTTACATTGACAATGCATCCTTAACCATCATATTGACAATGTATCCTTCACCAGTATATTGATAATGATTCATCAACTGCTATATTGACAATGTGTCCTGAACCATCATATTAACAATGTATCCTTAACTGTCATATTGACAATGTATCCTTAACCATCATATTGACAATGTATCCTTAACTGTTATATTGACAATGTATCCTTAACCATCATATTGACAATGCATCCTTAACCATCATATTGACAATGTATCCTTTACCATTATATTGACAATTTATCCTGAACCGTCATATTGACAATATATCCTTCGCCGCTATATTGATACTGTATCCTCAACTGTCATATTGAATCCTTAACCGTCATATCGACAATGTATCCTTAACCGCTATTTTGACGATTCCTTAACCATCATATTGAATCCTTAACTGCTATATTGACAATGTATCCTTAACCGTCATATTGACAATGTTTCTTTAACTGTCATATTGACAATGTATCCTTAACTGTCATATTGGCAATGTATCCTTAACCGTCATATTGACAATGTATCCTAAACCGCTATATTGACAAAGTATCCTTAACCGTCATATTGAATCTTTAACCACTATAGTGAAAATGTATCCTCAACCATCATATTGACAATGTATCCTTAACGATCATCGTGACAATGTATCCTTAACCGCTATATTGACAAAGTATCCTTAACCGTCATATTGAATCTTTAACCACTATAGTGAAAATGTATCCTAAACCATCATATTGACAATGTATCCTTAACCATCATATTGACAATGTATCCTTAACTGCTATATTGACACTGCATCCTTAACCGTCATATTGAATCCTTAACCGTCATATTGAATCCTTAACCGTCATATCCACAATGTATCCTTAACTGCGATATTGACAATGTATCTTTAACCGTCTTATTGAAAATGTATCCTTAACCGTCATATTGACAATGTCTCTTTAACCGTCATATTGACAATGTATCCTTAACTGTCATATTGGCAGTGTATCCTTAACCGTCATATTGACAATGTATTTTTAACCGCTATATTGACAATGTATCCTTAACCGTCATATTGAATCCTTAACCGCTATATTGACAATGTCTCTTTAACCGTCATATTGACAATGTATCCTTAACTGTCATTTTGACAATGTATCCTAAACCGCTATATTGACAATGTATCCTTAACCGTCATATTGAATCCTTAACCACTATATTGACAATGTATCCTGAACCATCATATTGACAATGTATCCTCAAGTGTTATATTGTTAATACATTAGATGGACACAAGAGAAAATAAATATTTGATGTATAGATAGACAAGATAAAACATTTTTTGTGTTGATAAGACAGGAAACTGATTTTTGATGTGTCGATCGATCAAAGGAAAAAAATTCTGACTTTTCAAGAGACAAAGGAAAAGTGATTTGTGATGTGTAAGCATTCGTTTTAAAATGGCAATGCTTGATTTGAATCCCCGATTGTGGATATAACAATCAGTTGAAATGAGAAACCAAGAAACAAGATGATGATGATGATGAAATAGTGGGTGTTTCAAAAATTCAGAAGCATAGGGATATTTATTTTACAATTCTATGATAATTGCTCAAATTGCGAGCCACTGACATACAGGCTCATATCAATTGTTGTATGTTGGTTTCTCTCAACGTTTCTTAACATTGACACATCGATTTTAGCAAATTCGTTTCCGATTTCATTCTCTCTATCTTCAATCGTAAGTGGTCTTATGGTATAAACCACCGATTCCAGATGGATCCAAATAAAAAAAAAGTCAAGTAGCATTAAATCTGGACTGTGTGTGGTCATTCTATCAGTTCACGATGTCCTATCCACCTCAAAGGCACAGTTTCTAAAACTAATTTTAAAAAACATTTCCAATTATTTAGGACTTTTGAAACACCCTGTAATACACCTTTTAATGTTTCCTAATACATGCAACACAACTATTTTAAAACATCTCTTTGCAGTAGGAATTCCATTCCAGATTCAGGAATTATTTCAAAAACCAACCATGGTTTACTTCAAAAATCTTCTTCTCATGAAAGCAACATTTAAAATGGTTTGCTTATGATCTCACAACTTTGTACTGCAGTAACTTCTTACCCTATTTATTTATTCATCTGCAGCCTGTGGCTGCTTGGCTGCATCATTTCCTGACAGCATGACTGTACCACTGATGCAATGCCCCCTGTTACCAGTAAATTGGTACTCATTTTGCCAACCTTGGAAAGATGACAGGCTGAGTCAACCGGCCTGGTGTTAATTCAATAAAAGGGAAGGGACTTGAACTCATGATCCTATGATATTAAGCCAGCCACCTTAACTGTTCAGCGAACACCAGGCTTTCCATACCCAAAAATATCTAATCACATAAAAATGCAGTTTCTGACAACCAAGCCACCACCTTTGTTCTCCGACCAAAGTACGACCGCATCAATCCCTGGTATTACATACACAAATACCCATTTGATTGTTGTACACCTCATAAAAGGAAAGATTAATTAAATAAGAAACAAAATTGGCATTGCTTCATTCATGCATGGGAGTTGTCAAGATATCTCAGAAGTAAAACACTCACCTTTGAGCTGTCCAGTCTGACTTTAATTCCAGACCCAATCATAAAAAAATTCATACTGGTCTTTCATAGGTGGAGTGTTTCACAATTATTACTATAATTCACGGACCGGTGTTTATGCATTTGTTTGTTTGCTTGTGGGTTTTTTGTCGCACTACTCCTCCGACAGTTCTGGGCCTATTACATCCAGACTTGCTGGAGAGGATTAGCATGATCCCAATTAATGGAGAGGGGTGTTTTTATCTTTGCGGGTGGTCTTAGATGTGGAGGGGAGAGGGGGGTGGATGCAAATTCTCCATGTAAATGTGTATCATGTTGCGCCGCCTCCAGGTAGGGGAGGGTATTACAAGTCTCCACCATTTGCAGTTGGTACAGTATTCCTGCCCCCATGTTTTCCAGTGCAGTGATGTGTTTTGAATCGTAAGCATTAGGCGTTTTTGCTTTATGCACATAACCCGGGTTATTTTTTTCTTTGCCAACACGGAGCTGTCAATTACCAACACACCACCCAAATAAAGGTATGTGTCAGAAGAACATGTTGCGTGCTTGGAACAAGATCACCCTTTGGGCGGGTACTCTGCAAGTTATTTTAATATGTGCAGTGCACCATCCATCAGATAAGATGACAATTGGGGAACTCAATTGCTCGTATCGGTTGCTTCTTGTGGATATGATATCTCCTAGTGTCTTTTATGATGATTAGGTGATTATTTCTGGGATCTTGCCTAGTTTATAAATAAGTGAGTCTACTAAAAGGGATTGGACTAATCCATCCATCCCACTTTTAAAATAGTAAAACTTTAAACCTGGAACTACAAATACTGATTCTCATGAAGACTCATGTTGGTCTGCATCAGCAGGCAGGCTAAGGAATGGATTTTATCAACTGAAAGTCAAAACGTACTCTTATCAGCTATCAGTTGATGTAATCCACAATCTATTCACACGCCTGTTTCATGATGCCAGATAAGGTATTCTCTTTTCAAAGATTCAAGCACATTATTCTCAATATGTACACTTGAAACCCCTTTTCAGCATACTTTTCCTTGCTTTGTAATTTTCCTTTGATGAGTACAGCAAGAAAGAAATTTGATCGAATTCTATTATGTTTGGCTTCGAGCAAGAATATAAGACTTGAACTTGCACTTTAATCTAGTTCCTGCTCCAGAAGACAAGACGATATATATATATATATATATATATATATATATATATATATATATATATATATATATATATATATATATATATATAT
>BROF01007084.1:13760-26243 GCA_024346535.1 Eptatretus burgeri | reverse complement strand
ATATTTCCATCGTGGTGCTCCTCCCAATGTTTTATATCGGGAATCCTTTTTAACTCTGCCAAATTATGCTCAGTTGTTTCTCGGACATGTCCTTTGTGTATTCGCCACCGGTACACGGCAGGTCCGATCGTTCGTGATAGCATTTCCAAGGTCTCAGTTTCTTTGTTCTCTGGAATATTTAAATACACCCCATTTTCCGAGCATTTTACCGTGCATCCCAAGCGACAAAGCAAATTGCATCCCAATAAATTTACAGCTGAATTTGCAGCTAGTAAGAGGCATGATGTGCTTCCAAAGGTCCATATTCGACCATCAGACTTTTGTGTTATAGGAATCTTTTCAACTATACCAGTTATTCCAAGCACGTTTGCGAACTCATGTGATAAAGGTACAATGGGCATAATGCCCTTTATAATTGTTGAGTGGGTATCTCCCGTATCTCCTAAAAATGAAACATTTTTCCCATTTACCTTCAAATTTAAAGTCGGTTCATCTGAAGGGGTCACTGTTAACAAAGGGAGTGTGGAGGTTAACCCGCTCTCGTATTGTCAATATCGTTTCTCTTGTTATCTTCCCACCCGCTCTCTGTACCGTACTTGAGAATCCCTACATAGCCTTCGGTTGCGCGGACAGTTTTTTTTCCAATGTCCAGCTTTCCCGCAATTGTAACGAGCATTTGGGTTTGGAGACGGCCCACGAGGGAGCGCTCTCGTACTATTTTTCGCACATCTCCATTTCGGCTTTGTGTTCCAATTTGGCTTGATGGAGAAAGATCTTGTGTCATCATCAGAGTCTTCTGCCAGACTTGCACGTGGGGCTATTGGTACTTCCGCTTTCCTTTGGTGTCGCGGGCTGTCATCTGAATCCCACCGATTTTCTTCTTCTCGTTTCTCCTTTCGCAATTTTCTTTTATAATCTTCCATCGTCAACATTTGCGAATTCTCCACTTTAATAGTTTCTTTTTTTTTTGCTACTGCTGCTTTGAAGCAATGTTTCGCTGCTGCGAGCATCTGAGCTGGCGTTTCACCTTCCCATCCGAGTTTAACAAGCTTTATTTGTTTCAACAACGAAGGTAGTAGTCCTTCCACAAACAAGTTAGTCAACAGCTCGTCCGGTATCGCAGCCACGCCCATTCCCGAATGTTGGATAATAACTTGTCATAGTCGATTCATGAACTCTTCCGGTTCTTCATCTTTTTTTTTTTGTCTGCAGCCCTGTATCTTTCCCCAATTTATCTCAGGTGGGCTTATTGCTATTCTTATTCATTTAAGTAATTGTTGCAATCAAGCATTATAAGGTTGTTTGTTTGTTTTTTTGCTTTTTTTTGTATACATTGTCGAGGCTTGTGTGAGAGCTCACACACAACGCACAGCCAGGGGGGCATGAGACAAGAGGGAGGGAGTGGGAAGGACAAAACAGTGGGGAACAGAGACATTAGGAGATCTGTGGAAGGGAGAGGGATGGGACGGGGAACATGGGGAATAGAAGATGGATATTACAGGGACTTTCAGGAAGGAAAGCAGGGAATTTGAAGGAGGTTGGCTTGGGTGGATTATCGGGGGTAGAAAAGCTCGAGGATTTGGATGGGGGATGATAAGAGGTGGTGGTGAACAGCTGTTTTGAAGGCCTGGAGGGAAGAATGGGAATGAATAGAGTGAGGGAGTTGATTCCAAAGGTGGGAAAAAAAAGAGTAATGAAAGAGTGAAGTTGAGCAGTGATTCGTGATTTTGGTAATTTTACCAGAAGGGGGTTGTTGGCGGACCTTGGGTGCCCTGTGGAAATGTGGTGGGGACAAATCGCAGAGAGAGCAGGGGGCGAGGCTGGAGAGGAGACTGTTGAAGATAGAAAAACCACCGACCAACCTGCGGTGATTGAGTGTGAGGCCCAAAGACTCAGCCTCATTGCGGGAGATCCCAATGATCCGAAATGCCTTGGTTTCTACAGCGTGAAACTGAGAAAGGTGGGAGGCAGGAGCACCAGCCCAGAGGGGAGAGCAGTACTCCATCAGGCTACGGACAAAAGCTTTGTAAGTGGTCAGGAGCTCAGGTGGGCCGAGGAAGGACTTTGCACGACGGAGGATTCCTAGTCAGCGACTGGCTTTGGAGGCGAGGTTTGAAATGTGACTTTCCCAGGAAAGGTCATGGCAGACAGTGAGACCCAGAAGCTTGAAAGAAAGGACTTCTTCCAGAGGATTGTTGAGAAAGTGGATGAGGGGGTTTCTAAACGGTCCTTTCGAAGAGACATAGTGAGAGTGTGAGATTTGTCTGGATTGAAAGACATGTTCCACGTGTTGGACCAGTTTGTGATTTTATCCAGATCTGCAGTGAGCGAAGAAGCTGCTGCTTGCCGGTCTGAGGGATGACCAATGGTACGGCAGAGGGTGGAGTCATCAGCAAAGAGATATAGAGGATTTTCCAGAGAGTCAGAGAGATCATTGATGAAAAATGATCCTTTCTCCTTTCGATTTCTCCTTCCAGTGCAACATCCGACAACGCGGATAATTCCTTTGTTTTCCACCATATTTTGACCGGCAGTACTGTTGTCATCAATCCGATCACATCGTCCTGGTTAGCTTTGTTCGAATTTATGTAATACAGTGTTTGTTCCACGAATCATTCTGGATTATCATAATCTTTCATTTGCATTTTCATGGCTTGTAAATCGCTCTGGTTCCATGCATGATGAATTTAATAATTCTGATGTTGATTTGCCACTGGGTTTAACATTCTTTGTTCAAGCATCGGGCATGCTTTTTCGAGTTCCATCTCGGCTGGCTTGTTTTCTTCAATTATATTTTGCATTTCCATGATTGCTGGCTTGTACGGGTTCGTGGCGGCCTTAAAGGTCACATTAGTTTTCGTACTTCTCGTCTCACTCTCGTTTACTATCGGTGCTGACATTTGAATATTTCCTCCCCATGCGCCTTGTGGCGAGCACAGAGCACAGAGCATAGAGCCCGTAATATTTTCTGCACTTCTTTAAGGGTAGCTTGTGCGTTTTTCAAAATTCCTCTTCTGTTCGCACTCTTCGCTTGCTCCTCTTTTTTAAGGCTCTCTTCAGCCCATCTGCCAAAGATTTTCCAGTTGACTCGTTTTTCAGTAGTTTTGTCTTTCTCTCTCTTGATTAATTCCCTTCTCAAATTCTCAATTCTATCTCAATTAAATGTCCCTTCTTCAGGAAAATTCAACTTTTATTCCTCGGTCCACTCTGCCCATATTTTTAAATCCTTTGACGAACTCGACCCGCAGGTTTTGTTCATGCACTCGGCCTTTGACCCGAAGGCGGGCGGCGGGCGCATCCTCGTACACTCACTTTTGATGTTGGTTCCCCATAACTGTACTTCTACATTGCTTCGAGCACTCATCAGCACTCCTTTTCGAACACTTGTCAGCGCTCCTTTTTCTAATTTGCTCCGAGCACTTGTCAGCACTCCTTTCTTTAAATCGCTCCGAGCACTCGTCAGCGCTCCTCTTTCTTTACAGCGATTAAATCCTTTGGCCCACGGCTTTTGTAACCTTTGGCAATAAAGTGCCCTCGCTTCGAGCCCTTCTGGCCCTCCTCGCCTCTCCACCCTTCTCGACTCAGCGATTCTAATCTTTGCGCCTCTCTGCCTTCTCGACTCTTAATCCTTGTGCCAGTGCACCCTCTCGACTCGGCGACCCTAATCCTAAATGCAGTGCCTCTCGCTATTTTACATACCTCGGTAATCTCGTCTGCGCGACGTCTCTGATCCTCCACCTTGTGATCAAAACATCGACGCTTTTATCAAAACATACCAACATGTTATCCTATCTCAAAGAAATATTGTTACGAATCTGGAACCCATCGCACACAACAGCCAGAGTCCATATAGATCAGTTATATCGGTAAGTATGTGTTTCTAGGTAGGGTCCCATCCTATGTTTAATTGTACGTGCGGCTGCCCTGGTCCGTTCTTTGGCAACTGCTGCTCCGGGAAGGTGCGGTCGTCCAGCCACGCAAACGCGGCCAGGAAGCCAGCACATTCTCTTGCATAAGCTCGTCTTACCTCCGAGCTGAAGGGGCAATAAAGACGTCGAGGTCCATTTTTTTCTGGGGTATTTGTGTGTGCGTGTGTTTGTCCATTGGCCCTGTCTTTAAGTAGAATTGTTTAAGGAATTGCTTGTATATTTGATACCCTTCTTTATTCAGACAACTCTGCCCTTACGTGCTCCCCTCGACCCCCGATTATTGTTAATAAATTCCCCTCTTGTTGAATGTACCAGCTCGTTGTTTGTCATTTCTGCCATTGGTTTGCCACGCTGCGTATTGGGGATTGGGAAGGCCGTTGTTACCGTAATTGTTTATTTGGACTGACAGGCCTCGGTAACCATTCGCTCAGGTTACGCACGGTTCGAGCACAGTAACGGCTCATCCCGGTTGAGGCCTGCCGAGTGAGTGAACTCCCTGGTAGCTTTGCCGCGTGGATACTTAGGTATATTGAAGTTTGGCAATTAACCCCACCCCACGCGGTCGAATGATTGGCGATTCATGGTCCTGTAAGGGGCCCGTGCCTTTCGGACTTATCTGAGGGTCACGACCTAAATTCCGGTGTGTTCGGTGGAGCCGACTCTACTGCTCCCCCCAGCAGTCGTGCTCGCCACTGATACCCGGCACCACAACAATATTTCCTTGTTCCTTTTAATATACCCCTAAAATAAAAAAAATGTCTTATTTTACCCAACAAACAGCTGTATTTATTACCTTCAGTAAACAGTATTTTGAATACTGTATATCCTTACCTTCTGCATTTATGACCTTCAGTAAACAGTATTTTGAATACTGTATATCCTTACCTTCTTTAAATTTTGGTTGGAGACTGCGCAACCCTCCATGGAGAGCTCGTCTGCCTGGGAGAAACACGTGTTCCAGCAGAGATCTCACTTTTGGCTTCACCAGCATTCACTCAAGACCAGGCAGAGCCCCTCTCCTCGGATGGAGTCTGCAAATCCGTTTCTTCATCGCCAAACTGAGAGAACAGTTTCTCAAGACCTCAAGACAGAAAATCGTAAGTTCATATCTCCTCCTCTTCTTCCTCTTTCGGCTGCTCCCGTAAGGGGTCGCCACAGCGGATCATCCGTATGATCCGCATCGTGATTTGGCACATGTTTTACACCGGATGCCCTTCCTGACGCAACCCTGGTCGCCTCTTACGACACAGGGATATGGTACACCTATTTTAACCGGGGTATACACCAGCCCAGTACACTGGTACTCATTTCGCCGACCTCGGAAGGATGACAGGCTGAGTCAACCCCCTGGTGTATTTATTCAGTGGCCCAAAGGGGCTTGAACTCAGGACCTCTTGGATCCCAAGCCGCTGCCCTAACCACTGCGCCAACACCAGGCTTCGAAAATCATAAGTTCATATACAAGCCGTTTATTCAGTAAAACAAAAGACACTCCTGTGCTTCTTCTTTTTCTTTTTCTTTTTCTTCTTACAAAACCTTTAGAACTCGGCTCTTTTATATACAGGATCCAGATCTCCTTAAATACTAAACACCTGTACACATCCTCGCATTCAGGGTGCCTTTTGAGAGCGTCTATCATGAACTTTTAAATATATTTGAACATTTGCTTTAAAGTTTCAAAAAGTTCACGTTACTATTTAAAGATTATTCCATTTGATGTGTTGTAATTTCGTAAATACACTATGACGGGTCTTGCTATTGGCTTAATCAAAGCACGTGATGAAATATCGGAAGTTGTTGTTTTATTTTTATTTTTTTCTTCTGGTAAAGACAACACCTTTAGGACGCGGCTCTTGGACACATTTGTCCTTGTTCGTAGTTGGGGCTTGCTTTCACTGGGTCGGTCTAAACCAGTGTTGAACAAGCCGAGTGTTTGTAAAGACATTCGGAATCTCCATGATAGCTGGACATAATACTGTTGTGGGCTGGTGTTCAGCGGCGATAAATGACCACCAGGGGGAGCAGTAGGGTTGTCTCCACCGAACACCCCAGAATTTAGGTCTTGACTCTCAGATAAGTCCGAGAGGTCACGGGTACCTGAGCGCACCGTGGTCGCCAATATTTTCACGGCGTGGGGCAGGGTTAATTCCCTAATTTCAATATACCTAAGTACCCACGTCGTCAAATTACCGGGGAAGTCGCACCCTCGATGGACTCTGTCCAACCGGGTCGCTGCAGCGACCTCGGTCCGGTGTAACCAAGCAGAATTACCAGAGTCCGTCAGTCCAAACAACAACTGACGGTACACGGCCTCCCTAATTCTCAATATGCACTGTGCTAAACCAATGAAAGAAAGTGACAGACAACGAGCTGGTACCTTGAACAATTGGGGGGGGGGGGGTTCTTTATAATGGGGCAGGGGAGCACAGAGAGCAGAATTGTCACGACTATAAGAAATGCAATTTACAATGTACAAGGCACTTACATAGTTTCTACTCACAGGACGGTGACACACACACACACACGAAATGGACCCCGTAGGGTCTTTATTTTGGCCTTTCAGCTCGGAGGGGAGGTGAGCTGAGGGCAAGAGCCGCCACTTGCACCTGTCCGCCTCGTGCGGTCTGGTCGAGCTTGTCCGGTGGCGGGACTCGAACCCACCGTCACAATGCAGCACCAAGCACCAGGGACGAGGGAAGGAGCGATTGACGCCAGCCAGCACGAAGGCAGACGAGGCGAGAGATGACGAGGCGACCGTCGGTCAAGCCCAAAAAAGCTTCCCCTGATCTGGCGACACCAAGCGAGGCAGACCCAGACCGCCAGACCGAACGCGCCGATCACTCAGCCTTTCTTGAGGTGGGGAGGGATTTCTTTCCTCGCCACTCGCCTCCTGATTGGACGGTTGCATCACGCGATTCGCTGGGCGTTCATCATGGGACAGGCCCACGGTAGGTGGGGCAACTCCCACCTTTCTGGGGCGGAGTCTGAGCTGAGGCGATTGTAGCTCTGCCTACCTCCTCACCTAAGGCCAAGTTCGTAATGGTGATGGTGGGGAGAGGCGACGGTCCGCTATTGTTGTTGTAGTTGATAAAAACCAAACTAAAAAAAATAAACCCGCAGTGCACACATGAAATTCCCTTTCAACGCAAGGGATGGATTCTAACTATACACATAATTATCGAAATAACTGAACTGCGGGGGCTGCTGAGTGTGTGCACAAGGCTTCCAAATTCGTAACACTACCCCCCCTTTTCTATAGACTCGTCCCGAGTCGTAAATTTTCGTGTGCCCTGCAGGTGTAGGTTTTTTCCCCCCCCGAGTACGTTTTGCCTACGGATCCCTGAGTGCGACATTTGTATACATGTCCCAAAAATAAATAACCTATTGCGCTGCATAACTAATCTATCAGACTCACTTGGACAACTTAACTAAATTGCCAGCGCGTACCCAAACACACAGGTGGGTTAAGAACTTATTTTGAATTTCTAAGATTTACACTAACCATGGCCCAAGACCTGTGATCTGTGAAGAAAAAGGCACAGTAAAGTCAATCATTTTGTCTGAGTGAGTGCACAGCCGCTTGAAGGTCAGACGTCTTCAGGGCCTACTTAAAGGGTCCCTTTTGTCACTGAACCTTCTCTTTTATTTCAGTCTTCAGCTGCTGGAGGCAACTCACCCTAACACGGCAAGCCATGCGCCGTCCCACAGGCCATTTGAACTGGCCTTTATTCAAGAAGGAGGTAGCCGGGCTGCTCAATGCAGTCCCTGGCTCCTTTGAATCGATGGACGTGAAACACAAAATGGACTGGATGCAAACGATGCATGGGATGTGCAATGCAGTCCTCATGGTGTGGCTGCCTGCAGGGCAGTCCTTGCAAAACAATGGAGGTGGATGGTCCTGGTGCACATGGTGAGTTGGTGACACAGGGGCAATGCAAACAAGGGCAAGCAGGCATGGGGTCAAGGCAAAGGCAGGTAACAAGGCATGGCAAACGCGGAACAAAACTGCAGCACAACACAGGTCAGCACTCGAAGCTGGCCAGCCTATGATCTGGTCATTGAGGTTCTGGGGAGGGAGTGCGGTGGTGCCGGCTGGTCCAGAAATGAGCTCGGACCAACCCTACTATCTCGCCCCAACCTATCGCCTTTGCCTGTCTTTGTCCATTCCCACTCCCTTCGTTTGCCACAAAATTTAGACTTCCCCCTTATTTATTTCTTTTTTTAATTTTCTTATTTAGAATTGCTTGTCCCTAACCCTCCTACTGTCCTTGTCCGGCAAACCTATCCTGTCCGTCTACTCCCAACCCCGCAGATCCTTTTTGGAGGGGAATAAGGAAGAGACTCGTAACCTGCCTCAAGGCCCAACGTAGCCTCAGAATAACCTCCTCAGAGTTCAGCAATCTTCCCACATTGAGTCCAGCGACCGAGGAAGAGCCAAGGGATGGATCGTGCGAAGGGGTACATTTCCTATCTATCCTTGCATTTATTAACTTTAAACTATCCCCGGGGCTGTTCAACATGCCTTTCTCTTGAAACTATTGGTTCTAGAAAACATGATCCCCGTCGCCTGTGTTGGTGTCCATTATCAATTTGGGCCCTGCCTGCAAATTTTCTCTCATGCCCTTGCGCAATTTCGTGGCTGGGCAGCGTGGCTCAACTGGCAGAGACTTCCCTCTGCTGAACTCAAACTCCGGCACCCCCGGGCCTTGAGGCTGTCTCCGAGCCTACCTGCTCCCTATGAACGCGGGGAGTGCCCTTTCCGGCTACTCCCCCATATATCCCCACATGGCATTCCTGGTGCACCGGGTCCCATCCAGAGGGTCGCCCGTGCCAATTACACTAACCCGGTCCCTTGGACCCATGGCCTACTCTGGCCGACTACTTCGGTGCCCGGGGTGCTCTCGACTCAATACTCACCTTTCCACAGCCATGCTCCCAGCTGGTCAATGGTCTCCTGCACCCTTCAAGAAGGTTTCGAGCCTTCTTCCCACACCAACAACAAAACGACCTCCTTTTGGTAAATTTGACTTACCCACGAACGAACATTACACTGACCCCGCGGTCCCTTGGGTGGGATTCACTCCTCGCCCCAATCATTAATTCACACCATGCAGTCCATATTCGCTCCATTCACACTTGGGCCCACTGTCCCACATTCACTCGTTGTACACATTTTTTTTTCCCAATTCACTCACATCACTCAACTGCCATTCTGCTAACTAAATTCCCCTAACTAACTCGTGCTTCCCGTCATCCCTTACATTAATGCACGTTCCTTTTAACACTACGTAGCTAATCTGCGTCCCCACTACACATTCCATGTCGGTCCGTGTCTCCCAAAATCCATCTCTAAATCTAACCTAAATTCCCACGAACTGTTCCACGGGCCCCATGAGGCCGGTCTATCTATCGCCAAACCCTTCCCACTAACTAATGCTCCTTTGCCTGGGCAGGATGCTTACCACATCTTGGCCGGGGCCGTGTACTTGGAGCGAGGCTTTTTTTTTCTTTCTTTATTTTTTGCACCGCCAGGGCGGCGGTCTGCGACTCGCTCGTTCGTCCCTTCCGTCCGACGATTCCTGGGGCCTTGTCCTTGCCCTGTGCATCGCAACAAGCGCTCGCCTTCGAGGGATTCCCCACGTGGGACACGTGCGCTGTTTACCCGGCCTTCGTGCTGCGAGGTCCCCAGTGACGTCACTCGCACACTGAACCTGCGCGGCTTGCCTTGCAGGCCAGCCAGTGCCGGATTAACCACTAGGCCTGTGAGGCCCGGGCCTTAGCCTTCGAAAAATATTTGGCCGAATAAAATTTCCGACATTTTTTTTCAGTCTTAATTATGTGACTCGACATGTGCAGGAAGGCTGTACACACCGTGAGTGAAAGCGGCTGGCACGCTGCCAGACACAGTGATCGTCGACAGCGAGCGTGGGAACCATATGATCACATTACAACTCAGCCAATCACAGGCGTTGCCGCTATCGTCTGGCTGATGGGTGTGGTAACCTTCGCGCTGAGTATGAACATACTGGCACCCTCTTACTTTCCTGTGAGTTATCGAGCATCCCGACGCTTGCAGTTCTTCATTTTGCTCTTATTTGTCGTTTTTTATTCTTGACTATGGCCGACGGATATATTTGGCACCACGACAGTGGTAATTGCAAACGCGACAAAAAGAAGAGGCGTGAAACAGAAACAAAGACTGTCTGGATCCATCTTTAAAAAAAAATTTCAACTCATCAGAGTCGAGATGAGCAAACAATTTACGCATGCAGAGTCTTCTGATGTCAATGTCGAGGGATCAAGTAATCTCGCACTGCAGCACATTTCGAAAGCTGATGAAACCAATACCGTCGCATCAAGCAATGAGAGAAGCATTGAAACAACTGCAGCCAGTGCTGCGGCTCGTAGTTTCAATCCTGATCCTGCTGAATGCACTCTTTCCGCAGAACTTGTAGATAATTTCATCCAGAATCCTCCCTGCCAAGATAGGAACGCAGATTTTTCATATACAGTCGATTTCTCCGAAGTGATCGCGTCGTTTGCCAACCAAAAGGCACGAAAGAAGGCGTTTCAGCAGGGTGGAAATTGAATATACATCCATTCCTCTGAATTTTTTTGTCTGTATCGTTTGTTTCTCAATGTCGAAGCTAAATTGGATTTTACAGGCACTTATGCATTTGAAAGTCGGCAAATCGCCATTTACCGCAGTCTGTTCCGATTAAATTTCATGTTCAAAATCGTTGTTTTGGTCAATCTTGAATTTGGCCTACGAAATCTTAAGGGCCTTGGCCTACGAAGACCGTAATCCGGCCCTGAGGCCAGCCCGAGCGTATCGTCCTGTGGACCCGCTCCATGCGTTCCCGAACAGACATACGGTATGCAGCAGGTGATGCCCCGCACACGCGCCCACATGGGAACCCGCATGTTCCAAATTCATCCGACACTCGCCAACATTTTAACCGTCCACGAGGTCGTCTTGTCCCAAACGCGGAACGGTTCCACACCGGATTCCCTCCACGCAGACACGCGCACGAGGGCCGTTCACAAAATGCAGAACGGGCCTTGCACGCGGCGTTTCGCGGAGCTGGAGCGGTTACCAAAATAACTTTGTGCGGCCTACCAGGCTCGCCATTCATGTCTCCCGTCTGAATCGGTCCGTTGTCCATTTTCATATACGCACTTACGCACGCCTTGCTATTCACACCACTCGCACACCTCGACACGCACTCCGGGACAATCACTTCGGGGACTCTTGTTAGCTCAAGGGGTCCCGGGGTCTCTGCCCCCCCCCCAAACTCTGCATGTACCCGTTCACAGCATGCACCCGCTCGACCTCGCATGGCCCGACCGGACTTACCTGGTCGCAGTCCACTTCGAGGGAGCTTATCCTCTCTCTCTGTTCCTGAGGGAGGCTATCCTGATGCTCGCACCGGGTCATGAAACATTCCCCATGCTCGACCTCATTGTCCCCTCCTATCTCTACCTGTGTGTGCTCCTGTTTAGTTTCATGCAATTCATCCCCCTCTTTTGATTTCTGTATCTCCGTCACCTCGTTTATTATTTCCGTTAATTCCTTGCTGTTCGTCTTTTTTATTTTCTGCGTCTCCATCACCTCCTTTAATTTTTCCGTCGTCCCCTCGTGTCCGAGTTTATTAATTTCCCCCCTAATTGTCGTGGCGTCGCTCGTCCCCTCGACCTCACCCGTCTCCATCGCGGACCGAACACATTCCACACTCCCCCTCGGTTCAGTCGTTCCGCCACATACAGTGCCGATCTCATCCGCCATTTTGTTTTTAACCTCCTTCATACTCGCCCGCATTGCCTCCTGACCTGCCTGCAGGTTCAACCCCATGCTCTGCATTTCCCCTCGCTGTGTTTGCATATCTCCCCTCAGTCGGTTTTCCATGCTTCGCACATTCGCATTCATTTCCTTCTTCATGTCACTTAGTATTTCCACTAACCGGCTCCAGTCAAATGTACTCGGCGGAGCCGACCCGCCATGATGGTGTGCGGAACCGGCAGGGATCGGGGTGGGGTTATTCACCGCCGCCTCCACGCCCATTACTACCTCTGAGTTTGGTTGCGGGGGCACGTCTTCTTGCATGGGGGTGTCCTGGGCCACTGGTTCCTCTAAACTTACTTCTAAACCCACCTGAGCCAGCTCATCTTGGCTCACCATGGTGCGTACGCAGTATAATTTAAACGCTCGCAATTTGGAGGAAACCTGGGGGTGAGGGGTGGGGGGGGGTCGCTCCGCACACCCCGATCCGACTCCCGACACCAATTTCTCTACGGAGCCGGAGGGGCTGAATCGCACTCCTGACACCAGTTTGTTGTGGGCCACGGTTCGGCGGCGATAAACGACCGCCAAGGGGAGCAGTCGGGTCGTCTCCACCGAACACCCCGGAATTTAGGTCGTGACTGTCGGATTAGTCCGAGAGGTCACGGGTCCCTTTGCGGACCGTGGTCACCAATATTTCAACGGCGTGGGGAAGGGTTAATTGCCTAATTTTAATATACCTAAGTACCCACGTCGTCAAATTACAGGCGAAGT
>BROF01007083.1:0-26257 GCA_024346535.1 Eptatretus burgeri | reverse complement strand
CCAATAATAACATACCAATAATAAACATACCAATAATAAACATATCAATAATAAACATATCAATAATAACATATCAATAATAAACATATCAATAATAACATACCAATAAACATATTAATCCCTCAAATGTTTAAATTAAATGAATTACAGTATTAAATGAATTACAGTATTAAATGAATTACAGTATTAAATGAATCCTCGCCCCACTATTGTAATACTGGTATCATCCTGACTGTATTCCTACTTTTGCAGCCCCCTGTATTTGTTGTGGTGTGTTGAACAGCTGCGATGGTATTTTTACCTTTCATTTCGTCTTGCTTCATTGTGTAAGTTATTTAAGTTGTAGAGCCGATGGCCACATGTGTTAAGAATACGGGTTTATGTGGACACGAGGAACATTTTTAAATGAAGAGATATTGAATGAAGCGATAAACGACAAAGGGAGAAGAACCCGGATACGAGCCATCAGGTTGTGAGGACGGAATGGCGTTTCGTGTCCTGGTCGGTGTAAAACGCGTCATCGATTACGCCGTGAAGGTGAGACGAGTGACAAACACCGACTCGGACGATGACGGACGCGCGAGAAGTTTGTAAACGGCGGCCATGACCTTCGCAGGTCCGTGTCAAGCCGGACAAGAGCGGAGTGGTGACGGACGGGGTCAAGCATTCGATGAACCCGTTCTGCGAGATCGCGCTCGAGGAGGCTGTCCGCCTCAAGGAGAAGAGCTTGGCGTCGGAGGTCATCGCTGTGAGCTGCGGACCGCAGCAGTGCCAGGTGAGTCACGTGTTTGTGTGGACGTGAAACGGTGTTTGGTGACATTTTTATCATTGTGTTTGTGTGTTTATATTTAACTGTCGTCGTGTCCCGCCAGCTTGGACATTGACCCCCTACCTACATACCCCCCCGCCCCTCCCCCCATCGCAGTCTGACCACGTGCGGTCCGTCCTCTTGTTGTCGCGCGTGCTTTCTCTCACGACATTGTCCGTTCTATCAAGGTACATCGGTAAACTTCGGTGTATCTTATTTTCAAATGGGACCTTACGGTCTTTAACTTACACTGGTGTGTAAAGTACAGTCATGTGGCCGCTGGCTTGACGTCCCCACTGTAGGATGCCAGCCACAGTCGATGGTGCTCCTCCCTGTCAGGAATCGATCCCGGCCGAGATGACCTGGCTGGTGTGTGTGTGTGTGTGTGTGTGTGTGTGTGTGTGTGTGTGTGTGTGTGTGTGTGTGTGTGTGTCTCTTTGTGCAGGAGGTGATTCGGACTGCTCTGGCGATAGGTGCTGATCGTGGCATTCACGTGGAGGTACCTGCAAATGACGAGTTGGGACCATTGCAGGTGTCCAAGGTCTTCGCTGCCTTGGTAAAAAAGGAGGATGTCGGCCTGGTTTTACTGGGGAAGCAGGTGCGTGCGTCTGTGCTTATTAAAAAAAAAAATTGCTTGTGATTCTTGTATAATTTTCACTTGGTGTAACTCATACCTGAGACTAGCGAGGAGGCGACGATGGTTCGTGGGCATTATTGAACAATTCCACGAGAGGTACAATTGAGTTTGAGGAAGCCTTACCGTAAAAACCTAACTCTTCCGTCAAAATTGACCAAATCAAATCGAAATTTTTATATGTTGTACTTGGGGACATTACACACAGCTTCTAGAAAATGAAATTGTGAGAAAAAAAATAAATAAAAAGTTCAAGTGGGTGTGGCTCCGCCCACAAGGGGCGCGGGACGCCCCTCATACAAAAAGACACAACTAGACCATGATATCTAGCTTGTGTCCAAGTTTCATCAAGATCGCATCAAACGTCACGGAGCTACGCTCTGGAGAGAGTGACAAACAGACAGACAGACAGACACAACGAAAATAGTGGTCACTGCTGGTGCCCGCAAACCAATGTATTGCTCATTGAGCATGGGCTTGGTGCATTGGGAAGGTGTTTATGATTTGGCATTGGAGTGCTACAAAGTGAACAAAAAGGTTTTAGATTGACTATATGAAGTTAATTTTGGAGTAAGTGATTTCTTTCGTTACTCTCGTGTCCAAGACCACTGCTCATAGATGTTGAAAATATGATGAACAACACTACATTCTTGATGTGCATGGCATTCATCAGATGTTTGTCTTTGCCTTTTAGGCTATTGATGATGACTGCAACCAGACGGGGCAAATGATTGCAGGCCTCCTCGATTGGTCACAGGTATGAAGTAGAACGGAACTCGGTGAAGCGCACACCTCCACCCGGATGAATAGTTTACATTCTGTATCCCACTGATGGGTCGGATCTGAATAGGGACCTGAACCAAAATATAATCGGCTTGTTCTTGTCACCTATCAAACTCATCATAACCTCCATCCACCTTCAGTGGTGGAGGTAAATATAACACTGATTAAGGGAGGCTGGTGGTATTGTTTGTTTATTATATTTTTTAATCGTATAAAACATTCATTTCTTTTCAGGACCAACTCTTGGTTAATTTTGCACAAAAAACTGTTTGTAAGTGTTGAGAACTGTTTTACAAAGAGCACACACACATCAAATTGTGAAAGTTCTTGTTTTTTTTGAAACAGCAGCAGCAGCAGCATGGGGAAATAGGTTTATGCTTCAATATGAAAAGTTTACGTACGTGATCAGGCGGTGCGTTCTGGAATACAAGCTGGGTTGGAAATGGGCCAACTCTATGATCTCTCCTCTCTTTCATATATATATATACACACACACACACACATACACAGAAAAACTGTTCTGCAAATGCAGACACATGAGATAACACGGCCTTGACCAGACAAGTACAGCCATTGACTTTCAAGGTAAAAGTTACTGTACTTCCCAGAAAATACTGGGTGCCATCGATAGCAGACTTTTCTCCTTGATCAGCCAGCCAGCCTTTTATATGTACATGAGCAGAGTACCTGCCCCACGGGCAATCTTGATCCAAGCATGCAACAGGTTCTTCTGACGCATCCCATTATTTGGGCGGTGTACAGGCAACTGACAGTGCTGTGTAGACAAAAAAAAACAACTGGGTTACATGTGTGAAACAAAAACATACCTACTGCTTATAATTCAAAACACCTCACTGCACTGGAAAACTTAGGGACAGGAACACTGTACTGCAAATGGTGGAGACTTGTAGCTCAACGCGATACACATTTTCATCGAGAATTTGCATTTCCCCCCTCATGTCTGGTGTTGGCCTATTGGTGAGGGTGAGGGCTTTGGATCCTCGGGTCCTGAGTTCAAATCCCGCTCAGCTGTTCAATTAATACGAGGTGGGGTTAACGCGGCCTGTCATCCTTCCGAGGTCGGCAAAATGAGTGCCAGCATGCTGGTATACTGTGGCAGAGTGGCGACCCATCCAGGATTGTGCCCAATAGCCAAGGAGACTGCTTAAGCAGCACCAATGCTCTGCACAGAGTATGGTCCCAATCTCCTCCTCCCCCACCCTCATGACCACCAGCAAAGATGAAAACACCCTTGTACACTAATTGGGGTCATACTGATCCTATGTAGCAAGTATGGATGTAATCGGCCCAGAATTGTAGGAGGAGCAGCTCGACAAACAAACAAACACGAGTTTGTGAATTGTAGTATGGAGATAGTCATGTGCCATTTAACAACGGGATACGTTCTGAGAAAAGTCGTTAAGCGATTTCGTCATTGTGTGAACATCATAGAGTGTACTTGCACAAACCTAGATGGTGTAGCCTACTACACACCTAGGCTCGATGGTATAGCCTATTGCTCCAAGGCTACAAACCTGTACATCATGTTACTGTACTGAATACTGTAGGCAATTGTAGCACAATTGTGTAAGTATTTGTGTATCTAAACATAGAAAAGGTACAGTAAAAATACGGTAGAAAAGATTTTTAAAAACTCGTACGTGCCCGTAAAAAAAAAATAATAATAAAATTAATAAATAAATATTCAAACCGCGAGCAAGAAACAACAACCACACAGGCCGTTTCTTCGCTCTTGCGTGGCCTGGAAGTTGCATATTATGATTATTCGCAATATAGTTTTAATGCCCAAATATTCAATTAGCCCCAACATATTTTGCCTTTTCGCAATGTCATCGCAAGGAAAAACAAAAAGAGAAGAGAAAAAAAAATTACTTCCTGGTTCGGAGCACACCAGCTCACTCTGATGTTACCAAAATTTATGCACCGTCTAATATGAAAATTATCATAACTTGGGGCATTGTGTTTATCTATAAATGCACATAAGAAATTGAGAAATTATTAGAATACACGAAGTCATCACTCTCTGGAAGCCCGTACATTGTAACCCGTAATAGGGAACGCGACTGAGCTTCCCTTCCCCATCGGCCACGCCCACGCAACAACGTGTCTTGTCATTGGTTTGGTAAATAAATGGCCATAACTTGCGAGGCACTTGTCCGATTAATATCAAACCTTGAAAAAGCACATCCTCAGGTCCCCAGCAATATACGTGGCAAGTTTCAATTAGATCGGACCAGTGGTTGTCGAGAAACGGCACACACACACACACACACACACACACACACACACACACACACACACACACACACACACACACACACACACACACACACACACACACACACACACACACACACACACACACACACACACATACACACATACACACATACACACATACACATACACACACACACACATACACACATACACACATACACACATACACACATACACACATACACACATACACACATACACACATACACACATACACACATACACACATACACACATACACACATTGCTGGAATTATAGATAGATGGTACA
Source organism: Eptatretus burgeri (assembly GCA_024346535.1). Classification (NCBI taxonomy): domain Eukaryota; kingdom Metazoa; phylum Chordata; class Myxini; order Myxiniformes; family Myxinidae; genus Eptatretus; species Eptatretus burgeri. Next base: position 21,460 of record BROF01007083.1, on the reverse strand, counting down.
CCTGTATAGGGCACTTTCCATGAATGGTGGAGCTTGCAGGACGAAGTTGCTCTGGGTGAGTCAGTGAGTGGTGAGTGAATGTGAAAGCCAAGGACATTATTGGACACGACTAGATTTTATAAACACTGTACACTTAGGCTACACTAAATTTATAAAAAAATATATTTTTCTTTCTTCAATAATAAATTAACCTTAGCTTACTGTAACTCTTTTACTTTTAAACTTTTTAGTTTTTTTTTAGCCCCCGCCGCGTGGCGGAAGGAGTATATTGTTATCACCCGGGTCGTCCGTCCTGCTGTCCGTCCGTCTGGCTGGCTGGCTGGCTGGGCATCAACATTTATAGCTGTGAGTGCGATAACTCATAAACTGTTCGCCATATCGATTTGAAATTTGGTTCACCATGTACCACCTGAAAAGGAAGAACCCTATTGATTTTGGGCATGGCCGACTGGGGCGGTCCGTCCGTCCGGCTGGCTGGCTGGGCGTCAACATTTATAGCTGTGAGCGCAATAACTCATAAACTGTTCGCCATATCGATTTGAAATTTGGGTCACACATGTACCACCTGAAAAGGAAGAACCCTATTGATTTTGGGCATGGCCGACTGGGGCGGCCATCTTGAAAAAAATGTTTTTTGTAATAAATGGAAAACCACTTATCTTTTTTCAATGGCGGGGGATTCCCCATCTCTGATGGTATATTTATTTTACTTTTTGATGAACACTTAAGGGCTATGATGAACAAAACACGAGATTAAATCAAGCACACGGAAAAATGATGCAATCAAGAGACGCGGTAAACACGAGATGTATGAGGCTGCTCCGTAAAACGGTTTCTGTTTTACATAAAACTGTTTTTTTTTTTAATAAGTAGAAAGAGTCCACTCTAAAATAATGATAAAAAGTACAGTATAGTAAATACATAAACCAGTGACGTAGTTATTATCATTATCAAGTATTATGTACTGTACATAATTGTATGTGCTGCACTGTACTTTTATACGAATGGCAGCACTACGACATCACGAGGCGATAGGAATTTTTGAGCTCCATTATAATCTTATGGGACCACTGTCATACATGTGGTCCATCATTGACTGAAACGTCGTAATGTGGCGCATGACTATATATATATATATATATATATATATATATATATATATATATATATATATATATATACACCTGGACGAATAGCCAGATTGCCTACCTTGGAGGCGAACAAGTGATCCTTGGAGATTATCGCACGCGTGGGGGGGGGGGAAGCAAAGGTGTTTACTGGATGCATTCACCAGGATGGTGGCACAAGGGTTTATACTCGAACCTATGACGAATAGACAGACATGAACAACTTTAATAATTCGGGGTTTAATGAACATAAATCAAATGTTTGTAATGGAACCAAATCAAAATGTGAGGTAAATTAAAACCTTGTTGAGATGTCTCAGAAGATAAGGGGAAAGATAAAATAAAAGAAAGTCTCTCCCTTTATTCTGGCACTTAGCTGGATGTCCAGAGATTATCTTTTATGAGCTTAGCAATCGAACCGCATCATCTTGCACAGGAAACCACACCCGAAAATGGCGTCAAGCTGCTCTCTGAAGGAGAAGTGAACGCGAGGTAATTCGTGTGGCGGTGTTCAACACCAGGCTCGCCAACCACCATACAGTCTCATATGCCGACCCTGCTCCTCTCTTACACCAGGTCGCTCACAATGATGGCCCACCTTCCTCCTCGAACACACAACGGGATAACGCCAAGTTATTGCTGAGAGATGCACTCCTCTTCTCTCTCTCAGTACTCTCTCTCAAAGACCAGTACAACTTCACGACTCAGCCGAACAGTAATGGCTAGCTTCTTGCACCAGCACGCGGGCAAACACACAGCACGAACACAAGAATTGCACAGCCTTCTTCACCATGTCGAGGAGAAACCAGCCAGCGAGACCCTCTTCTCAATCATGTACCGACCCAACTATCTGCTCTCTGATCATGCCCTCCTCTCCTACCTCACACCGACCAATCCCAAGCCTCGGGGCATGCCCTGCCGGTTGTTGTTAAGAGTGAATTTTTATAAGATTGGCCCAAAATGGTAACATTTGAACATTAATGTCTTCAGATATTTTTCATATTTTTATCCTAGGTTGTGTGTGGTCTAAAACTCAGCCAAATTTTTGATGTGATTGACCCATTCCCCGCCATTTGGGCCACACCCAAAGTTTGGAGATTTTGACACCCTTGAAATTTTTTTCCATTTTCAAAGTGAATTATTTTGAATAACCATCATTTGCCCAAGGAAATTCCTTTACAAACTTATTTTATGGTTTGGGTTCTAAAATATTTGGAACAAAAATCTTTGGGATGTGGATGGTTATGGATAGTGGTGCCACTTATCCCTTTCGGCAAACATTCACTTCAGATTTTCTCTGGCCATATTTTTAATAACCATCAAGGTCCCATGGATTTTATTAGTACATAAGATAGTACAAGTACTGTACTATCCTAGGAAAGTAAAACATTTATGGGACCTTGGTGGTTATGGCAGTAAAGGGGGTCTGAAGACCACTTCAGGCTATACGAAGCCCTTTTTTGAGCCATGCCCACTCCCATAACCATCCTGATATTTTGAAACTAATATTGTTGCGGGGCCGGACGTCGGCCGCGAGCACGACCACCAGACGGAGCAGTAGAGTCGGCTTGACCGATCGCCCGGAATTCAGATCGTACTTCTTCGGAAAAGTACGGGTCCCTTTTTGGACTGAACTCGCCAATAGACAGACCACGTGGGGTAGGGTCGATTGCCAATTTCAATTTACCTAAATACCCACGTGGTCCAACCTACCGGGGAAATCCACCCTCAATGGCTCCCGTACGGAACGAGCTGCTTAGCGTGCTCGTTCCGTGTGCGATCCGAGCGGTTTGATCAGGAAGCAATGTTCAAATCGCCCCATTTTTTTTTACTGGCTTTCATTCAACAAACCAAAATATAAATAAATCAACGAAACGTGAACTAGACTCAACCATGCTATCCCTGACACCATGGCATTAGTATGACCGACATTCATAATGCCTAATGATAGAACTATGCTGATTTCACATAGGAACAGACAGTAAACACATGGTATCTTGGATTTAATTGATGCTGGATTTCAAAACTGCTAATCCCAGATAACCTTTGACCTATTTATAAGCAGACAAATGTGCGAAATTGTAACTTACCAGGTGTGATATATAAGGATTAGGGGGATATAAATTCAGCTTTCTTTTTTACATGTTCTTTCATCTTGCCAAGACAAAGAAAAGGAAATTACAAATGGCATGATGGGAAAAAAGTCATGTAAGGCAGCAAATACAAATGAAAGATCACCTTGCATCTCATTATGTGGTTTCAAGATAAAGAATGTATACAAAAGACAAAATTTGCTCAAAACCATTTATTTCATAATACATACATATTTTACAGTTTCAAATATAATCGGCAATGAAATATAGTGGACTTCTGTAGCAAGTGATGGAAATTGGTGATAGAGGCAGACCATGTAAATGTCGTGTACATTATAGGTACATCGCTATGTTCATTATCTGTCAAACAAGGCAACTTTGGACCTGGTTTATTCTTTGTTTTTAAAAGGTCCCATGGATTTTACTATTGGTTTTGTTAGTGCAGATTTGGAACTTTCATTTGATAATATTAGGATGGGAGTGGGTGTGGCTCAAAAGGGCTTCGTATAGCCTGAAGTGGTCTTGAGACCCCCTGTACTGCCATAACCACCAAGGTCCCATGAATGTTTTACTTTCAGAGGATAGTACTGTACTTGTACTATCTTATTGGTTCACGAAAAAATATTTTCACGAAAAATATAAGTGACCACAATATTCGTTATTGTTGTGTGTCTGTCTGTCCCGAGCATAGCTCCGTGGGTTTTGATCCGATCCTGATGAAATTCTGGTGGGAGGTTTATATCATGATCTAGTTGTGTTTTCCTGAAAATTGGTGTGGTGCGCCCATTATGGGCGGAACCACGCCCAAAAAACATGTTTTTAGGGGGTAGCCGATTTCAATTTGCATCTTCTCCTCAGGGTTTTGTCAAATCTGACAGGGGTTTTGGTATTTGGTTCGCCCAATGGCACCTGCATAGCCCCACGGAGCCCGTTTTTTTTTGTTTTTTTTGTTTTTTTTGTTTTTTTTTCGTCACAAGGTCACGAACTTAGAAAATTGCGACTTTGACATAAAAATCAGATGACCGCCCAAACTTTGAGAGCTGGGATGACAATATTTTTTATGCATAAATCTTGAGGTCATTCCCCACCTAAAGTCTTGGAACCATTTTTCTCTATCTCGAACACCTTGCCCGTGGCGCCCCCTTCAATTTTGTTTTTACGCTGATTTCATCAAATTATGGATAATCCGAGGAGTGTGAAATGCCATATAGCCTATATGACGTTATATTGTTCCTGGAATATTCCAGAGGAAGTTTTGCACCAAAGGTCATCATCCTTGACCTTTGACCTTTAAAGTTCACAAAGGTCAAATTTTCAAAGTTGTGGGAATCAAACCGGGTTTTCAACCTTCTTCGACGAACTAACTCCATTAAGCTATAGCACGTATCCTGCTTCCTTATTTTAATGTCCACAACATTGTTTTGGGACCTTTAAAGGTTATGCAAAGGTCAAATTTTTAAAGTTGTTGAACGAAACCGGGTTTTCGACATTTTGCAGCTAATAACCTGTTACTCGTACCACATCATGTTGATCATTTTTATAACTTGGTCAAAAATTATCACCTTGTCTCATCCTTGACTTTTGAAACGATCTACATCGTCAAATACCGCTCGTGAACCATCGTCGTCTTCAGACTTGTGCACTAATAAAATCCATAGGACCTTGATGATTATTAAAAATATGGCCAGAGAAAGTCTGAAGTAAATCTTTGCCGAAAGGGATTATAGGTGGCGCGACTCTCCATAACCATCCAGATCCCATAGATTTTTGTACAAAATATTTTAGTACCCAAACCATATAATGTTTGTCAAGGAATTTCCTTGGGCAACTGATGGTTATTCTAAATAATTCACTTTGAAATTGGGAAAAAAATTTCAAGGGTATCAAAATCTCCAAACTTTGGGTGTGGCCCAAACGGCAGGGAATGGGTCAATAACATCAAAATTTTGGCTTTCTGAGTTGAAGACCATACACAACCTAGGATAAAAATTTGAAAAATATCTGAAGAAATCAATGTTCATGGGTGAGCCTATCTTATAAAAATTCACTCTTAAACCGTCGTTCGTTTTTATAGCCGGCTTTGTAAATTCAAAAACGGTCACGGGGCAATCACATACTGGGAACAATTCGCTTTCAACCCTATCTAATTACCACGGCATCAAGCCCCCCATGTGAACCATGGCATTTGCCGATTGATTCTTTACTGGCCCCAATTATTCCCACATTCTTGTGGGGGTCAGCCAGGGAATGATTTTTGCCCATCGTTCATGAACAGACTGGACACCCACCAAGTTTCACTTTGATCCAAGGGATGTCATGGACATTGATGCATCACTCTGCCTGTGAAAGACCAGTGACAGATTAGAACTGGTCTGAGATTTGAACCCATGTTGTGCAGCTCAGGGTCAAGTGTGCACACATTATCTTGAACCAGATGTTCCTTTGTCATTAACAGATGCTGTGTTATACCAACAGCTATCCAGGGGCAAGGCTTGTATCGTCATGAATTCATACAAGCAAATTACACCATTGTACTTTATTTAATTGGTGTTGCAACCTTTTATGTAAACCAAAAAAAAAGGTGGCATGGACACGTAAATACCACACATGGCATGTCAAAAGCAAATGTGTCAGAGACCAAGAAAGGCAAAATGCTGCATTGATATTGTCCGGGGTTCGAGGCTTGCCTCGAGGGGAAGCACTCGGGTCTGTGCCGTACACCCGGTCCTGAGGCCGCCAGGTACAGATGAGCAGTCTTTCCTTCTCTCCCTCACCTCACACAAATATAAAGGAGAATGCAGAGGAAAATGGATGTGAAGCGATGGGGACACACAGCCGCGTCCTTGAGGTTTTCAGACCCAGCAGGCGAGTCCTCTCTGGTGTCCCAGATATGCGACTCGCCCTCCTCTGCCTCAGATTCTTTCTTCGCAAGACCCCGTTGATGAGGTTCTGCAGTTCACCCTCCTCGTCCTTTGTTGTTGACAGGATCAAGAGGGCAGGATGATGCTCATGGAAGGAGTGTTCTTTTACCACAGAAGCTCAACACCAACTGTTTATGAAACCTTCCTTTCTTTACCCTCACATGTTTGTTCCTTTCCTCATGAGCCTTCTCAGTCTTTCTGCCTTCTCTTCTGCTTTCTGCTTTCTGAGCCATCTGCTCAGGAGCGCTTTTCGTCCCTGCTCACGTGAGCCTGTACCATGTGCTTCTCTCACTTTCTGCTTCTCCTTCACATCAGATTTCTTCCCCTTTCTCCCACAAGCCTTCTCCCCCTCCCATTGGTCCGCAGCCGATAGGGGCGGGTCCTGAGGGAACTTTCAGCACCGCCCCCGGTCTGCCCTTTATGCGCCGAAAGCCGCGACAAGAGCCCACGAACCCAGTCCTTCGTGCGGAAAACGCCCACTCGCACTGTACCGTGCCCGCGAGAAGCACCACACCTCACAAGCCAAGACGAGCACCAGGCGCCACGAACATGCATGTGAAAGCACCCAATGGGTTACCAAGCAATGTGTGGATGGAGGGAACATGGAAAGGAACCCCGCACAACTGAGGGATGACTGAATGGCCATGAGATTGAAGGTAAGATCGATGGGGTGAAGGAGGGGACTGTTTAAACGATGTTGGATGATGGGAAGATTATTGGTGGACCGATGAAACGGGGTAAAGGAGGGAAGATTGAAAGTTACAGAGGGGGAGGAGGGAGACATTACACGGGAGAAATACAGCCTAGCCAACGCATGCCCACCCCGAGCAGCCATAATATGTTTTAATTAATGGTGCACACAGATGTCAGGTCAGGCCATATCAGATCTGTGACTTGCTACAGGTATCATGTAAATCTGTACTAACCTGGTCCATGCTTGGGTTGTCGGCGACTAAACTTAGCTGGGTGACTAAACAATTGATGGTTATTCTAAATAATTCACTTTGAAAATGGAAAAAAATTTCAAGGGTGTCAAAATCTCCAAATTTTGGGTGTGGCCCAAACGGCGGCAAATGGATCAATCGCATCAAAAATTTGGTTTCTAAGTTTTAGACCATACACAACTTTGCGGAGACTTTAGATATCCTTTTGGGCGCCCTCGAGGTGCTGAATAAGGAGTCGGAACTGTTGGGATTACGGGTTTCTTGGGTCAAAGCTAACATCCAGGCTTTCTATGACATCTTGGATGCTGCTGTCCTGTCTGTGTGTTTGTGGTGAGGATGTTGAGGTCGTGGAGAGATTCACTTACCTTGACAGTGATATTCATGTCTCTGCTGGCTGTGAGCCAGAGGTAAACAGACGTCTGCGTCGGGCCTGGGGAGTCATTAATTCACTGGATCATGGGGTGTGGCGCTGTCGGTACCTGTGCGGGAAGACGAAAGTCCGAGTCTTCAGGTCCTTGGTGCTTTGTCTTGGACTCTGACCAGGGATCTGAGACAGAGACTTAATTGTTTTGGAACCAGGTCTCTTTGGAGAATCCTTGGCTGTCGCTGGTCGGACTTTCTGTCCAACGAGCAGTTGCTGAGAGACTCAAATGAGATTTGTTACCTGCATAGTCCGTGAGCGTCGGCTGCGGCTGTATGGGAATGTGGCTCGTTTTCCTGACACTGATCCTGCTCATCAGATTCTCTCAGCGAGGGAGTCTCGTGAGTGGAGGAGGCCAACGGGCCGACCACGTGCCTCGTGGTTGCAGCAGGTTGATCGGCATCTCGAGGAGATGGGGATGGGCAAAGCATCTGCCTGGGCGATGGCCAGACGGACACCCCTGGAGTATCGGTGGAAAGTGGATGCAGTGACACACTGCTCTGGCAAATGCTCCCATACCTGACATGACACAGAGCAGCACATCCTTCAATCCTTCATGCTGTGGTTACAAATTTGAATGATTTTTTTTGTGAACTCAAACCAAGCTGCGGATTTCGGAACGTGGCAGTATTTGGAAAATGATACTGGGCAGTTGTCTGCAAAGTATATTTTGGGAGTTTTTCTTTTTTTTTTCTCTCAAAAAGGCATGTCATGGGGAAAAATCAAATTGGCAGTTCATGAGCATGTCGCAATCCTGTCTCTGTGCCTGTGTCTTTGTAAACTCAGGATCAAATGGATGAGATTATGCTATGCCTTATTGTCATGGCACTTCCAATCCCACAAATTTTCTGGGATGGTATTTGATGTTGACTCTCACACATTAATTTGCTAAACGATAATGTTGCCATTTCATTAAAAAATAAGAAGAAGAAGAAGAAGAAGAAGAAAATGTTATGACTCGGTGTCTGAACTATTTGATGTTCCATTTAATGGCTAAACAAATAAGATGGTTTGAATCGTATATGGTAAACCAAGTGTGAGGTTTAGGGACAGCCATGAACACTTACCATGAGGTTGAGGATGCTACTAAGGGATGCCCTCAAGTTGCTTTCCTTAGTATATAAACAACATGCAGATGGATCGTTCCATGATGTTGAAAACAAGATATTGGTTAATGCATTGCAAACACATCATCTTGGTTCTTTTGAACAATGCGTAACATCCTGATTTATCTAAAACTGACATCTTGATTTAGTTTTAGATAGTTATTGGATTTGGATTATAGATAAAACTGATATGCCATTATTGTTGGAGCAAAACCCAAGAATGCTCCATCAAGTGAAATATTGCAAGAGAACCATCATAGAGACACCATCTCAGGAGACACCTTTTATCGAAGGCTGACTACCACCATCTCAGGACAACTTGGGATGGGCATTTTTATTTTGTGCAAGTAGTGGTGTACACTTGCTTGAAATAAGTCGAGTGAAAGTGAAAAGGTTTTTCGCTCTCAATCAATTTCATCTTGCAAACAAATCGGGTTATCAAACTGACTTCTTTTAACCTTTTTTTTCTGACATTGCATACATATTCCACGACAAAAGCATGGCAATGTGTGGGTGGCAGGGCACGTTTGTGTCTGAGATGACAGTCGAAGGAGAAACCCTGAAGGTTGTTCGGGAGGTCGATGGTGGGTTGGAGACTGTACGTTTAAAGCTTCCATCAGTCATCACAGCTGATCTACGACTGAACGAGCCACGCTATGCTACATTACCAAACATTATGGTATACAAGGTCGTTATGCAGATTGTGGGAGGGGGGGGATTGTGGTAACTATGAAGTGTTAAAGAACCTTGAAATGAGGAAAACAAAATTGGACTTTACTCTTGCAATAATGCAGGTTGGTGCGTGCACAGGCTGTTAACGAAATGACGAGATCGTCTTTTGTGCACGTCGTCATTCATTCGGCTCTCCATCATGGTACTGTGTGCAGAAAGCCAAGAAAAAGCGACTTGATGTTTTGAAAATAAAGGACTTGGGAGTGGAACTCTCCCCACGATTTCAGGTATTGAGTATTGATGAACCACCACAGCGAGAGGCAGGCGTGACTGTGGAAAGCACGGCAGACCTTGTAAAGAAGTTGAAAGAGATCGGGAAGATATGATGTTTACACTAAACAAGCAAAGGTGATTGAAAAATTGTGTCCGTATGTGCGTGCATGAAAAATAGTTAAAAAGGATTCGACTGTTTTTAAGATATCTCACCTCAGTGGTTCTTGGTATGTAAACAACTTGTTGTCTAATAATAAGCTGAAATGTATGACACTATTTTCTTTGCAGGTTGTTTTCAAGAAGAAAGAGCAGCTGCTTCCTCCAGGAGCATGCTCCTGGCATTGCAACTGAAGTTGTGCAATCTGATGTGTCCCTGCAATTGTCAAAACAATGTAAACCTTTATTCTTGAAATTATTAAAATGGTTTTTCTAATTTGATTTAAGCCTTCCTTTTGCTAAAACAAAAGTCAACTACTCAGAGTATAGGGAAGGGGAGGGAGAAAAACAAAACAGCTGTTCTTTGATTTTTTTTAATAAACTGCTTGAACAAGTCAACACCCCTCCATGCAAAATTACTGGGAGGACAGTGAAAACATCCTTCCATTTTTGAAAGGTAGGACATTGCGTCGGTAACCTGGCTGCAAAATTACTGCGATAATCAACGAAGACTCAGCATAGCCACACTTCAGTATTGATGCAGACTGAAGTTTAAATTTGCACTGGATATACAGTGACAACCTATTAACCTTCCATGATGGTTGGAAGGTTAGATTACCTATTGTGCAAAAAGTCTTGCCTATTGAGCCAGTATTGATCAAGAAGCTCCACAAAATATTGTGTCCTTAACAGGGTCGTAACCATGTTCTCTCATGTTTACTTGTGCAATTCTGATCTTGAATAAATTAAACAGCAGTGGTAGTGTGTATGCTTGGCTATACTGTTGTGGATTGATTGGTTTTCTTTTGAATACTGCATCAATATCACGTATTAAAACCTGGCAAGGGTCAGCTTTGTAATAACTAGTACTCGGCATCCACACCCATCCTTGACCATGTTGTGGAACATTAGCTTCAGCCATCACTTTTTCACCTTTACTCATTTTCTCTGCAATCGCTCCAGCAATTGACACACAACTTTCAACATGGGAGTGCTTTCAAGTGGAGAAATGTTTTGTTTTTGTTTTTTTAAACAAAGTTGCGTGATTGCATTGAAAGTGTGGCTGGCGTTGCAAAAAAAAAATCGTTTTCTGCAAGCATGGATTGCAGGGTGTTTCAGGTACCAGGAGTAAGCTGAAATGTATGATACTATTTGCTTTGCAGGTTCCCCCCCACCCCCAAATAAGTATTTCCTTCCTTCTCAGCAACTACACATGAAATTCCAATGAGGCTTGACCCCAACTTTCATCACCCGTGATTTACCAAAGTTTGTTCACGCTATTTTAAAAAAAAAATTGGGGTTGAAGGGGATTGAAAGGGGGGTTGCCACCCAAAATAGCTATTTGCGATAACATTGGTTCATTGGTACATTTTGCTGATTCCGTCCCACGCTGACTTCCTCCTCGTATAATTATTCTACCAGGTGAGCACCCAGGGTTATTCTCCCTATCGTTTTACTCTACCTCTCCTCTAGTCTAGTTCTCAGATTCAAACTCATCCATGTTGCACATTCTTCCAGTAATCTCCTCCTGTTTAAACTTCCAAAATCCAACACACCCTTTTTCTCCAGTCAGTCACTGCTTTCCTGAAGCTGGTGTTTCCCACTCTTCCCTCCAGGATCTAAAGCAGGCAATGCACAACAATCTCACATCATTCCACATTTTTACCCAAAGATATTTATTTACCCTTTCCCACACCCTCCCCCCATCTCCCTCTTAACCCAATCGAACCTGACCCTCTCACTTGCAGATTACTATTTCCTCCAGTCCTCTCTGCTTTTCCTGGTTGTTTGTTCGTTCATTAATCGCCTTGCTTATTGTATGCATCTGTTTCCCTATTATAAGTTCATACCCCCTGTCATAATCTTGATCTTGTAAAGGATGCAGGTGAATATGCTAGTTAAAACTATAGTATATGAGAGTTGCACTCGTATACTACAGTAGTCTGCAGAGAATTACGACAAAGGAATGTTATTTTTGCCTGGAAATCTAGACATAATTTGACGTCATGAAGTCGACCAATATGCCTCCGCCAATATTTAATCTTTGCCTATTACTCTAACTGTGACCTAAAACTTGAGACCATTTGACCTCAATCTTCTGTACAAATCATGGGACATGCACTCGGTTTATTTAGTTCAAATCCCTACCTCGAACATTTTTACCTGATGTAATCTCTGCCCTTTGACCTCTTGACCCAAAAATCAAATAGGTTCATCTTTACATCATTATACATACTTTTATCAAGTTAGATTTAAATCCCTTCAGCTGTTCTCAAGTATCACATTTTTATCTCAACATCATCTCTGACCTTTGACTTCTTGAAGCCAAAATCTAATAGGTTCATCTTTGCATCATAATACATATAGCACCTACAGAAAGTCCTCCACACCCCCTTTCAAAATTTTCACCTTTTCTTGCCTTTTTGCCTGGAATTAAATTTCATGAAATCAGACTTTTTCCACCTTTATTTACACATCAGAACCCACAACTTACAAGTGAAAAACAAATTCTACAAATTTCAGGAAATTAATTAAAAATACTAAACTAGAATATCTTGGCTTGATTAGTGTCCACCCCCGAGTTAATACTTGGTGGAAGGACCTTGAACAGCAATTACAGCTGTGAGTGTTGTGATAGGTCTCCACCAATTTTACACACCTTGATTGGGCAATATTTGCCATTTCTTCTGCCAAAACTGTTCAAGCTCAGACAAGTTGCGTGGGGAGTGTTGAAAGACAATCTTCAATACATGCCACAGATTTTCGATTGGATTTAGGTCGGGGCTCTAACTGGGCCACGCAAGGACATTTATCTTTTTTGTTCCTTAGCCACTCCAGTGTAGCTTTGGCTGTGTTTCAGGTCTGTCATGCTGAAAGGTGAACTTCCATCCCAATTTCAGCTTTCTTGAAAAGGGCAGCATGTTTTCCTCGAGCATTTTTCTATATTTTGCTCCATCCATTTTCCCTTCTATCCTGACAAGTGTCACGGTCCCAAATGATGATAAACATCCCCATAACATGATGCTGCCACCAACATGCTTCACAGTAGGGATGGTGTACTTTGGGTGATGTGCTGTGCTGTGTTGGGTTTGCACCAAATGGAATGTTTTGCATTTAGGCCAAAAAGTTCCATCTTGGTTTCATCAGACTGCAAAACTTTTTGCCACATGCTTTCAGAATCGCTGGAGCGTGTTGTTTTTGCATACCTCAAACAGTATTATTACTGGTATTAATTAACACCTGGTATTAGTTCAACAGCTGAGCGGGGTTTGAACTCAAGACCCTCAGATCCCAAGCCTGCCCTGCCACCCTGACCATTAAGCCAACACCAGGCATACATTACTGTATGTTGGGTACCATTACCTTAGAAGCATATGGTTTTACAGAACCGCAACAATATATATGCACATATATATGTATATACATGTATGGCAAGGTCTTTGGAATATTTATTTTCATAAGGAGAAGAATTGATTGCCAGACGACTGTGTCTGTTAGTTTCTTTCCCAATTGCTGATTCCCTGCTTCCACAGCCTTTTACTGTGAAGGAGGCTGAAGTGAGGTATCTTTTTCAGAAACAGAATATCAGAAAAGCAGCTGGTCCTGATGGTGTTTCTACCACAACTCTTAAGCACTGTTCACAACAGCTCTCCTGTTTTTGCTTGTATTTTCAACAGTTCTTTGCAACAGTGTATATTGCCTCCGTTTAAAATATTCTATTATTATCCCTGTCTTCAAGAAATCGAAGACAACGCTCAACAATTAGACCCGTGGCGCTCACCTCAGTGGTGATGAAGGTGTTTAAGCATTTGGTTCTCAAGCACCTTAAATCTATCACAACATATGGGCTTGATCCTCTTCAGTTTGCCTATCGGGAAAATCGTTCGGTTGATGATCTAGCCTTCCATCCCATTGGGACCATACTCTGTGCAGTGTTGGTGCTGCCGATGCAGTCTCCTTCACTGTTGGGCACAATACTGGATGGGTCGCCACTCCGACACAGGATACCAGCAAGCTGGCACTCATTTTGCCGACCTCGGAAGGATGACAGGCAGTCAACCCCACCTGGTATTAATTCAACGGCTGAGCAGGATTTGAACTCAGGACCCTGGGATCCCAAGCCCACCACCCTAACCATTAAGCCAACACCAGGCATGGTTGATGATGCTGTTGCCTTAGTTCTTCATTTTGTTCGTCAGCATCTTGAATTTTCAAATTGTTATGCTCATTCTTTTTATTGATTTTAGTTCTGATTTTAATACCATTGTCCCTCAGAAACCTTTATTTTTGAAATCCAGTCCCTTGGCCTTCCTCCATCAATTTGCTACTGGATTTTGGATTTTCACCTTCACCAATCGCAAACAGTTGAATTAAACAATAAGTTATCCAAGACTATTGTCTCTAATACTGGTGCCCCACATGGGTGCATGCTGTCACTTATTCTCTATTCACTTTTCACCAATGATTGGATGTCTCATCATGAGTAGGTGCAGCTAATGAAGTTTACCAACGACAGGACCATAGAGGGTATTATCGTGAATTCTGATGAATCAGAATACCTTCAGGAAGTTAATGAGTTTGTGTCATGGGGCAAACACAACCTTGAGCTGAATACTGAAAAGACCAAGGAGATAGTTGTTGACTTTCATAGGATGAAAAGTTCAGTTGACCCTCTTACCATCGATGGTGAAGTTATTGAAATTGTTGACTGCTTTGAACTTATCGGTACAACCATTACCAGTAGTTCAAAGTAGGACCACAACACAGATATTATTATTAGGAAAGCTCAGCAACGCCTCTATATCTGGCGGCAGCTAGAGAAGTTTGGCCTTCGTAGGGAGATTCTCATCCAGTTTTGTGGGGCCATTATAGAAGGTGTTTTGTGTGTGTGTGTGTGTGTGTGTGTGTGTGTGTGTGTGTGTGTGTGTGTGTGTGTGTGTGTGTGTGTGTGTGGCAGCTACACCCAGCAACAGAGGCTTCGGCTCCAGAGGCTTGTGCGCATTGCTGGTAGGACAGTTGGATGTGTGTTGCCTTCTTTCGCTTCAATCTTTACAGAGCATACTGTGAATAGATCATAGAGGATAGTGTCTGATGCCTCACATCCAGCTAATGTCCTGTTTCAGCTTTTGCCATCTGGAAGGCGATACAGGTCACTTAGATGTCTGACAAATCACTTTAGGAATAGTTTTTTTCCTCTTAGGCAGTTATTGCCCTGTCCAACTCCATTACCACATAAACAGCGGTCTTCTGTTTCTGCTGACTTTTGCAGGGGAGGGAGAGGGGAAAAGGAGAGTGAACACGAGGGATTGTATCATTTTAATTTTGTGGAATTTTTTTTATGTGGAACCTTCTGTGGAAGGCCAGGAAATGTGTCCATCTATATCCAGCCAGCGGTCTGCAACCCAGGCATCAAGGAAGGAGCGGACATGATGGGACCGGTAGGGAGGAGCCTCATCCTGGAATATGAAGTTTGGTTGGCAGTCCTCGACCTATGGTGCCACGAACAGCTGAAGCATGTCGAAGTAAACATGGCCCGTCAGATTTTTCCGCAAAGAAAAATTGGCCAACAATCCTGTGATGCATAAGACCACACCAAACTAACTTTTGGACTGTCTCTTTTGACCTCTGATTACATGTGGATTCTCTGCTCCCCAGATACAGCAATTGTGTTTATCAATGCACGCACATGTGTGAAATGTTGCTTCGTTGGAGAACATGACCTGGTTCAGGTACTCAGGGTTGTTGTCCAGACTGTGGAGCAGATGCATAGCATAATTTCTCCTTTTGATATGATCCTCCACTCTTCTCTGCTGAACCAGGTGAAGCTTATATTGTTAGAGCTGCAGCCATGTGCACACAATTTTATGCAGTGGAATTTGCAGTTCGTTACTGGCACGATGGATGGACTTCCTTGGGCTTCTGTGGAAGGTAGCACATATGTGTTCAACATCCTCCTCTGATGTTCTGGGGTTTCTTCCACCTTGCTGTTTTAGAACACTGCCAGTCTCCTCAAATTTCTTCTTCCATGCGTGCAGGTCTCTTGGGGTCAGTGATTCCTCGTCATGCTGATAAGTCAACTTCCATCCCAATTTCAGCTTTCTTGCAGAGAGCAGTAGGTTTTGCTCTCAGATTTTGCTCCATCCATTTTCCCTTCCATCATGACAACTGCCCCAGTCACTGCTGATGAGAAACATCCCCATAGCATGACGTTGCCACCACCATGCTTCATAGTAGGGATGGTGTTCTTAGGGTGATGTGCTGTGTTGGGTTTGCACAAAACATACCGTTTTTCATTTGGGCCAAAAAATTCCATCTTGGTTTTGTCAGACCACAAAACTTTTTGTCACATTGCTTCAGACTCTGGAGTGTTTTTTTGCATCCCTCAAAAGGGACTCAAGGTGGGCTTTTTGAGTAATGGCTTCCTTCTGGGCACCGTACCATCCAGGCCAGACTTGTGGAATGCTTGGGATATTGTTTTCACAGGCACACAGTGACCAGTCTTTGCCATGATATGAGGGCATTATCTCTTTTAAAGTTGCCAATGACCTCGCTGATCAGTCTCCTTCTTGCTTGGTCATCCAGTTTGGAAGAACGGCCTGATCTTGGCAGGGTCTTAGTGGTACCACATGCCTTCCACTTCTTAATGATTTCCCTGACTGTGCTCCAAGGGATAATCAAGGCCTTTGAAATATTTTTTATACCCATCCCCTGATCTGTGCCTTTCCACAACTTCATGCTGGAGGTGTTTTGAAAGCTCTGGATTCGGATCCTACAACTAGAATTTTTTAAGCGATTCTTCACCATTGAGAGATCGGGCTAAAAACTATATATAGCACGGTATCTCAAAAAGATGTGGACGGATTCGGATGAAACTTGATGGACACGTTGAGTGTGTGACAAGGAATAATTCATTCAATTTCGGTGACGATCCGGATCTGACTACTATAATTCTTTAAGTGATTCTTCACCATTGAGAGATCAGGATAAAAATGATATAAAGCACAATATCTCAAAAAGTTGTGGACAGATTTGGATGAAACTTGGTGGACAGGTTGGGTGTGTCATAAGGATGAATTGATTCAATTTTGGTGAAGATCCAAATCCAGATGTGGATATGAGAATTATTTAATCCTCAAAGTGATTCTTCACCATTGAAAGATCGGGCCAAAAACGATATAGCACTGTATAGCATGATATTTCAAAAATGTTTTGGGCCCGATATGTTCTCGTGGATCAGGCATTACATGGCGGAGGTATGCGCTCTACCGAGTGCCCTTCCAGTTTTATTCTGAAATAATCAGAATCACGACAATTTAACACAGGTGGAGACCAATTAATTTGCTGTGGGATTTTGAAGGTGATTGGATACACCTGAGCTATTAATTTACAATTGTTATTATAAGGGGGGTGGACACTTATCCAACCAAGATATTCTTGTTTTGTATTTTTAATTAATTTACTGAAATTTGTGGAATTTGTTTTTCACTTAAGTTGTGGGTTACTATGTGTAAAAAGTGTGATTTAATGCAATTTAATTCCAGGCGATGAGGCAACAAAAGGTGAAAATTTTGAAAGGGGGTACAGACTTTCTATAGACACTGTATATGGTGTGGTAACTGTCCAACTTTCAACATTCTCAAATGTATACATAAAAGGTTATTTTTCAATGTTGTTTCATTTCAATATGGACACCCTGTATATTGTTATAGCCGTGTAGTTTGTCGCAGTTGCCTGGTTGAAATCCGCCATTCAAGTTAATGCAACCAAAAGAGTAATTACATCTTTTCTGTTGGAAATGTAGATGGTGACTTGCAACCAGGCCTCAAGGGTGGTGTGCAGAATAACTACAACTACAAGTTTGTTTTTTTTTAATAGCAATAACTACAAGGCACAGGGAGGTGAAATTCACTGCACATGGTGTGCAACAAGCGCAGAGTAAAACGAGTGTTCATTTACATCCGTAGGATGTCTAATACATAAGATACAAGCACACCTAACGCGAGGCCGAGGCTTCAGACTGGCACGCTCACGGGGCTGTAATGTGCTGTCAAAATGAAATGTCCCAGAAGATAAAGAAAATAAGGTAACATTTGTACATGTAGTGTTTTAAAATAACACTTCTTGCTACAAAAATCATATCTTCCAGTCTCCTTTAATAATTTGAATAAAATAACTCCAACTAATCATTTTTCATGAGCTTTTATACGAGTCTATCAATAACAAGGACAAATGTCCAAGAGCCGCGTCCTAAAGGTTTTTTCTTCACCAGAAGAAGAATAACTCCAACTAATCATTTTTCATGAGCTTTTATACTAGTCTATCAATAACAAGGACAAATGTGTCCAAGAGCCATGTCCTAAAGGTTTTGTCTTCACCAGAAGAAGAAGAAAAAAAAACAACTTCCGATATTTCGTCACGTGTCTTGATTGAGCCAATAGCGAGACCCGTCATGGACGATCGTCGTTCATGACGAGAAAATCGTGTATTTACTAAATTATAACACATTAAATGGAATAATCTTTCAATAGCAACGTGAACTTTTCTAAACTTTAAAGCAAATGTCCGAATATATTTAAAAGTTCATGATAGATGCTCTCAAAAGGCACCCTCAATGCGAGGATGTGTAGAGGTGTTTAGTATTTAAGGAGATCCGGATCCTGTATATAAAAGAGCAGAGTCTGAAAAGTTTTGTCTTCACAAGTACAACAAGAAGAAGAAAAAGAAGAAGAAGAGGAAGAACAACGCCGAGCTCTCTTAGAGCCGCGTCTCACAAGCGAGACGCAGATAAAAATAAACATGAAAATCATATAGAGAATTACCTTGCGGCAGTGATTTTGGATCTATTTTGTGCCCATGACCTGACCCTGGGCACTACCAGCACGTATGCAAAATTTGGTGGAGATCGGACCAGCCCTGTTTTTACCTCCGCCACCGAAGGTGGAAGGAGGTTATGTTTTCAGCCATATCTATCCGGTTGTTTGTGTGCAGGATCTCAAAAAGTTGTGGACGGATTTGGATGAAATTTGATGGATACAGGTGTGTGACGAGGAAGAATTGATTCAATTTTGGTGAAGATCTGAATCCAGATCCTGATACTATAATTATTTCATTTTTGAAGTGATTCTTCACCATTGAGAGAAGGGGCCAAAAACGATATAGTACTGTATAGCATGATATTTCAAAAATGTATTGGTCCTGATATGTTCTTGTGGATCAGGCGTTGCATGCCCTTCGCGTTTTTCTCTGATTTTCAGATGTACATATGTATGTACATACATATATACATACACAATTGCCTTATCTAATATCGTAGGATTCAGTCACAATCCGAAAAACGTCGGTCAAGAACACATCAAATATCAGGTGCACAACTTCAATGCAGGTATACTATATTATGATGCAAGAATGTCTTGGAAGGCCAAGTGATCTTTGAAATTCTGCATTGGCAAGATTCAAAACTATGACCAAAAAACAACTTTTTATTTTTTTCAGACTGCGATTTGACCTTGACATTTAACCCTTTTACCCAGAGGGGTATGATGTATATTAAGTGTAAATGTGCCTTGCTCTTGGGCGTTTGGCCACAAGATGTCCAAGGGTAAGGTGCACACTCGGCTTAAGATATTGAGAGAAGGCAATTAATTGCTCTGGTCGGAGAAACCCGAGTTGAGATCTGGTGAAAAATGTTAAATTGTTTATAATTAGCTCATGATCTTAAAATTAGGTCAAGGTGAAAATGGTCATATCTGCATATCTCCATTGACGTTAGTGATGCAAATTTCATTCCGAAAGATACAGCTCGGAAAATGGCAGAAAAAAAAGGAAGAAGAAAAAAATCCTAAGTTTTGGTTTCGTACTCCTTGGGGTGTAAGTTTGCAGTACCATTAAATTGGAGGCACCAAT
Source organism: Eptatretus burgeri (assembly GCA_024346535.1). Classification (NCBI taxonomy): domain Eukaryota; kingdom Metazoa; phylum Chordata; class Myxini; order Myxiniformes; family Myxinidae; genus Eptatretus; species Eptatretus burgeri. Next base: position 1,844 of record BROF01007083.1, on the reverse strand, counting down.
TGTAGAAACAAACCTGACAACAGGTACAAGCCTGCCCCTATCCTTTCGGTCGAAAAGGGGAGGATTAGTTACGTACACTTATGGTGAAACACAAGAAGAAAATAAATGTACCATGCATACACGAAGCATCTTTAACCCTCTCGGAGTTGTATACAGTACATATATATATATATATATATATATATATATATATATATATATATATATATATATATATATACATACATATATATATATATATATATACATACATATTGTTACGGCTGTGGAAATTCGCAATAAATCATAAAGGACCTCAGATTAGCTATGCCGGTAAGTGAGTGTTCAGATAGCTTTCCCCCCACTGTCGTTTTGAGGGAATTATTCGTGTTCACCGGGCTGTGACCCTTTGAGATAGTGTTTTTCTTTATCTATCGTTATTTTAAACCACCATTGCAACAAACCTCCACACCAACAACCGCCATCACCAACTCCACCACAATCACCATTACAACAACTACCACCATCTTCGCCACTACGCCCGCTTGCAAACTCCATCCTCCACGGACCACGCTACAACCCCCTTTCCGTGTCGGAAATCGTCCGAGAACGCGAGGAGGGAAGCAAGAAGGATCTCCGATGGCGCGCGGCTTTTCCCGCCTATTTTCCCCGCGCTTGGTGTGGGGGAAGTGCGATCCGAGCCGGGGGTCAAAGGTGAGAAAAGGTGGGGGCCTCTTTTTGGGGGAATAATTCCTTGGACCTGAGCCAAAACCGACTTCCCCCGTCCCCCGCACGGCGCGTGGGGAGGGGGCGAGAGGGCACGCCCCTTTTCGGGAGGATTCTCGAAACGCCTCGAAGGGAGGTGGAGCCGAAAATGGGGTGGAGCGAAGGGCGGAGCCCCGCGCTATGAAGGGCAGAGCCCCTGCTATAAAGGGCGGACCGTACGCGAGGCTCGGGTGTCTCAGAGATCTCCCTGTGGTTCAAGACTCTCTTCCCCTGTCTCCCGGTGGTCCGTGCCCTGCTGCTTCTTCCAGCTTGTGGTACACTCGCCTGCCTTTGGTGGTCCGGTGCTCGTGCTTCCTGTTGTTCAGCGCTCCTAGGGTGGTTCAGCTGTTCCTGTGGTCGGGGTCCGGTAGAGGGCCCGTGCATCGGGGACGCGGACGGAAGGCGCAGCTCTGCCGGCTGTGTGGTGTGGACCTGCGTGTCCAGATGAGGAGTGCCGGAGAGTGTTCGCCGGCCACGCGGGAGGCCCGGAAACCAGGCGCGTCCACGCTAGCTGTCGGGGGAGCGGGACGTTACGACTGGACGACCACTAAGGGGGGCAGGTAACCTGCACGGTCTCGTGGGCCCATTCGGTCAGCCAAGGCCTACGTTATAAAGGTCCCCGGACCCCGTCTACCTTCCTGCCTATGGGGAGGTCTTTCATTTTGTTTTGTATGCATGCTGTGGCGCCGTGTCCTGTTAAGTAACGACTGTAAAGTGACTGTGCTTGTAAATAATAATTATAGTCGGTCGTATTGCTTTTGCGTTCTATTTGTTACTTGTATATTGCATGACTGCCCTTGCTTGTGTTGTGCTGCATAGTGAATAAATGTCCTTGTGTGCAATGTACCCCGTTTGTCGTGTCCTATTTCCCTTTTGAAAAGCCATCTTGTATCATTGAATGAGTAGGTTATCACCGCTCGGTTATCACTGTAGTACGGAATGGACCGCTTAAGCGGTTCATGTCCCAGGCCGACCTGCGGCGCGGTGCAGCCCCTCGGTAGGTTACCCGCGCGGGTACTTAGGTATATCGACATTGGCGATTCACCCTATTTCGCGCGGGTAGAATGCGGACTGGGCTGTGGTGAGGTTAAACCCCCACC
>BROF01007082.1:10532-25044 GCA_024346535.1 Eptatretus burgeri | reverse complement strand
TGATTATAATGGCGCCAATGTTTCTCAATCAGAGGGCAGCACAAAGGGATGTCTGGTGGTCAGTTAAAAACTTTCAGCTCTATACTGTGTGTAACAGCGATGAAGCAATTTTTGGTGCATGGAGATAACTCACTTACCACTGAGGCACATATGAACCAAAAATGGTGAAATAACCGTATTTGAGGTGAATTTTGGTCAATCCTCCGTGTACCCCAAGGAAAACTCACATCCCTCTCGGAGTCCGTATACCCCAGTGTGAGAACCCCTCCTCAATAGGATAGGGGGAGGCTTATAGCTGTTGTTGGGTTTGTTTCTTCAATTCGTGCCCCCAATTTTAATGATGCCACAGAGTTTCTTAGACCCCTCGGAGTACTAAACCACCATTTTGAAAAAATGTGGTTTTTTTCTTGGTGCACTCCCAACACCCCCAATTTTCGAGCTGTATTGATGTCCGAGCTGTATCTGAGAGCCGGCTGGGACTTTCGGAATAAAACTTTGCAAAAATACTAGGAATACCAAATATGCGTGTTGACTGTTTTTGACCTCAACCTAATTTTTAAGGTCAAGATCCAATTATATAGGCATTTTAACATTTTCACCCTAATTCGCCAGGTTTGTCTGTAACGAAATTGCCCTCTCCAGATTGCCTTGAGCAAGGCGCATTCACATGTAATTTACATCATACCCCTCTGGGATTGAGGTAAAGGTAAAATGGCAGTCGGAAAGAAAAACAAAGATTATCATTTTTTTGTTTGTTTTGTCATCGCTAAATTTTTCCAATGTGGAATTTCAAGGACCGCTTGGCCTCCTAATGAGTTCTTGCATCATAACAGTGTTTCTGCACTGAGGTTGTGCATATAATATTTGATTAGTGTCTTTGACCTGCTTTTGTCAGAATGTGACCAAATTCACAAAAGACACCTTTTTATTCATAACTTGAATCATTTTGTTGTTATTTTCATGATGTTGAGTTTTATTGATAGATTCTAGTTGGCGGCACATTTTCTTAATTTACGCTTTCTCCCAAAATGTCCACCCTTCCCATGATGTGTTGCCATTTATTAAAATTTGGAGGCATGAGTAGCCCAGTTGTCAGAGGTTGCCTGCACACGCCCTTTAACTCCTACTCCTCTTCATAACCATTAACAGTGTCACTTGCATCGAAGGTTAAGGTCATATGATGATCCGAACAAAATATGCCATCATGGATCGTGGGCCAAGGGGAAGTCGCGGGTGATCGCTAAGGGTAAGCTGGGGGAAGTTTACCCTTGGTAATCGCTTTGTGATCGTAGATATAGAGTTGTCATTGAAATTTCCGATGATGAGGCAGAAGTGCAACGCCTGTTGCTTTCATGATGCAGACAGATTGGTGGTACCACCTCTCCTCCAATCTATTCTTACGTTTGTGGAACTGCTTTTTGTTTTTTTTTTTCATATGTGGAACACCGCTGCAGATAGCATAATTTGCTTGAGGGAAAGAGGGGAAGGGGGTTACGGCTGAGCAACCTATTAAATGATGTAGATTAGTGCAATAATTTGGAAGTTGCCCAGAGTGATATAGCTTGCTGACACTGCAGAAAGGACACCATGGGATCTTTTAAGCCCACCGACTAATGCTAGCAGGTAGATTTCCCATTTTAATATTGTTATGGTTCTCGGAACCATATGCATACAAACATACAGTTGTCCCAAAGTTAGTTATGCCATTAAGTATATGTGCAGCTAGAACCCCTCCTTGTGTGTAGTGGGAAAGTAAAAGGGGCTGCGTTGCGATGTTTTTTTAGTTAGATTAATAAATCTTTATATCCCCTCCATCACGATCCTCTGTCCACCTGCATCGCCGGAGCCTCGTTTTTCCGAGGCAGAATCTTCACATCCGCAGTTCTTTTTCGGCTTCCCCAAACGTTCCAATACAATCTTGGCTGTACCATCATCCACCTTCCTCAAACATGCGTGGAGTGGGTGGGCTTTCCCGGTGTGGCCGAAATTCCGCCCAGAAAGGGCGGACCCCATGAAAGCCCTGTCCAATCAGGGTGGACGGTGACGTCAGCTTCGCCAAGGCCCCTCCCCGCCCAGGGGGAACTATAAATTATGACATCATCCTCAGAGTAGAGTGAGAGAGTTTGATGGGTTCGTTGGCTGGTTGCAAAGAAAGAAGGTCGTGAGTTGAGTGGTTGAGTTCTTTGGAGTTCTGGAGTTCTGGAGTTCTGGAGTTCTGTGGTGGAGTCTTGAGTTCGGCAGTTGAGTTGGTCCCTTGGTTGTTGGTTGAAGAAGGAAGGTCGTGATCACGGAGTGCCTGCCCACGTCTCGCCTCGGCGGCCCATCTGTTGTGCTGGTCCGAGTACACCATACCTTGACGGGGTCTCTCGTTGGGTCCTGTCTGCTATCCCGTTCTACCTTGGACTCCACGCTCTCCACCCGGGCTCCTTCGCAGACACAGTCTCCACACGTGCGGCTGTGGGCCGAACTGCACGACCTCAGCTGGGTGCCGCACCATGGAGCACCCCTTCTCTTGGAACGTTCAGGTACCTAAAGAACTGCGACCTCAGCTCCCTCCCTCCCTGGCTGCAAAAGTCCTTTGCCATTCAACTGGGGTTTATTTTGTCCAAGTGTGTGTTTGAATGTCGGGTGCCTGTCCATTAAGTAAAAACGATGCAAGTTATTTGATCATTGTAAATCTTGCCTGTATTATTCTCGCGACAAGTCTGCTCTTTGTCCTCTTTTGTAAGTTGCTGTAAAATTCTCGCACTACATCTCTCTCTCTCTTCTATCCCCTGCATAACACCAATAAACCTGTTCCTGTATCACATGAATTTCCTCACTTGGTGTAAATAAATTATTGCAAAAATGTTCCCAGTTCGTTTTTGTCGTTTCCTTCATTGGTCCAGCATGGTTCAAATTGAAATTTCGCCGGGTCTTTATAACCGATAATCTGTTCATTCTAGCCAGTACGTCCTTGGCAGTTCCGCTCAGCTGCATCCGATCCGGAGTTGGTAGTTGGTACTCTACCGTAGTTGGTAGCGTGATCCGGTTAAGGCAAGGCGTAGCGAGGGCGTGGTTACCCGGTAGTCAAAACTGCATGGTTAATTAGGACAACTGATTTCACCTGGCATGATGACCCTATGCTGCACGGTTGAGGTATTGGCATCCACAGTCGGTTCAGCGACCCGCCGTGTCATGGAATTATCCGTGAGCGACGGCCTACAATTCTGGGAGTCTGGTGCGGGACAACGTACCACGTGGTCATTCTCGCCACCGGACCCCAGCCCACAACAGTTTGGTGTCAGGAGTGGGATACCGATCCCCCATTGAGAAATTTACGGGATTCGGATCAGGGGTGTGCTTGGCAACCCCCGTCCTCTTCCCCCCGAAATTAAGAGCAGGATTTCAAATTTTAGTTAATTATTGATACGAACCATGGCAGACCAAGACGAGCTGGTACAGGTGGGTTCTGTAATAATGTTAGAGGAATCCGTGGCTCAGGACAACATCTGTGAGGAAGACCTTTCCCTGCAGCCAAACGCAGAGGTAACATTGGGGGTGACAGCGTCAATGCTTGGGCACCCCCTCCATCAAATTTCCCCCTCAGAGGACCTGGCGATCCCTCTCGGATCCGCGCCGGATCGTGGTGGATCGGCTTCGCAAAAGCCATTTGACATGAGCCAGTTGGTGGTGATGGTGACAAAAATGAAGGGGGATTTACAAAATCAAATGGATGCGAATATGCAAGCACAGAGGAGTGAAATGCAAGCAACGAAGGGGGAAATGCAAAGCATGGGAATAAGCTTACAAAAACAAATGAATGGGAATCTACAAAACATGGAAATTCCCACAAATAGATCTGTAAGGGACATTGAAGTTGAGCGTGTGGAATGTTTTGGGACCCAGTGCAAGGGTCAGGTTAACCTCCCACAGGAACAAGGGGAGACGATATTCTCCCTCGAGGCAGACCGTGACAAGGTGAGTCCGATAAGACTGTACGAGGAAGAACGGGTGCATGGTGCGAAAGAGCACATGCCGAGCTTTGGGGGGATATAAACCCTGGGATCTTTTGGGCTAACACAAGCCCCCAATGTGATTGTCCCGGAGTGTGTGCCAGAAGGTAGGTATCTTGCAAATGAGATAACATGTGTGAGTACATGTGAGGAGATGGGACACGGACCGACCCAGACGGGAGAAGTGGGTCATGTGACGGACGGGAATGGCAAGCCTAATGGGCCGAACGGAACTATTCGGGAACCGCGCTGGCTCCGTGGGACGCCACGTGCGATATCCGTTCCATGTTTTGCGAATGGCCCAAGCGTGAACGTTTACGTGATCGGGAGTCGGCGTTAAAATGATTGGCGCTTCGTACAAGACCAGGGCGTGGATGGCTAAAATGGAGGCAAATTGGGTCGAGTGAATTTGAAAAGAATGTATCCCCATGTGAGCACGTGTATGGGTCCCGACGTGCTGCGCACCGCGTGTGTTGTTCGTGGGACGCGTGGAACGAGTCCCGATGGCGACACCGCAGGGCCTGTGTGCGTGGTAAACCTCGCGGTGCGGGCCATGTGCAAGTGACGTCAGCGAGGATCTGGCAGCATGAAGGGCAGGTGTGTAACGCACTGTGCTTCACATGGGGCATAGCCTGAAAGCGAGCAGATAATGCGATTCATGGGGCGAAGTTACAGCCTCAGGTATCAGCCAAAAAAAGGGGACGAGCGAGTTGTAAACCGCCTTCCTGGCGACACAAAGCTGGCAGAGCCTAACCACGAGTACACGAGTCCGGACAGGATGTAGTGAACATCCTAGTTGGGGGAAAAGGAGGACTAGTTCGGGGAAGGGTTAAGCATTAGATATACCGGCCTCATGGGGGCATGAGTCATCCTCCATTGGGCCCGGTAACACGAGATAGGGGAATTTAGGTTAGAATTTAGAATGAATTGGAGACATGGACAGACATGGAATGTGTAGTGGGAACGTAGCTTAGCGATAGAGTTAAATGGAACGTGCATTTGAGTAAGGGATGACAGGGAGCACGAGGTAGTTAGGGGAACGTAGCGAGTAGAGCGAAAGTATTGGTGTGAAGAAAAAAAAAGAAAAAGGAACATAATGAGTGAATGTGGGTCAGCGGGCCCGAGTGTGAATGGAGTGAATGTGGAATGCATGGTGCGAACAAATGATTTGGGGGAGGAGTGAATCCCACCCAAGGGAACATGGGGTTATTGTAATGTTAGTTAGTTGGTTAGTTAAATTTACCTAAAGGATGTCGGTTTGTTGTTGTTGGAAGAAGGCACGAAACATTTTTGTAGGGTGCAGGAGACTATTGACCGGCTGGGAGCATGCTGATGAAATATGTGTACTGAGTAGAGGGCACCCCAGGCACCGAAGTAGTCAGCCAGAGTAGGCCATGTGTCCAAGGGACCGCGTTCGTGTAATTGGCACGGGTACCCACGGAAACGCGACCCGGAGCACCAAAATGCCACGTGGGCATCGACGGGGAAGATGCCAGATAAGGGCATTCCCCACGTTCATAAGGAGTTCATAGGCTCGGAGACCCGTGGTGCCGAAGATCGAGTTAGGCAGATGGGTATACCTGCCAGTTGAGCCACGCTGCCTAGCCACAAAATTGTGCAAGAGCACGAGAGAAAATTTGTGGGCCAGGCCCAAATTAGTATCGAACACCAACACAGGCGACGGGAATCGTGGTTGCTGGAACTGATAGTTTAAAGAGACAGGTGTGTTGAAAAGCCCGGGGGATAGGTTAACGTTTAATAAATGCAAGGATAGATAGGAAACGTGTACCCCTTTGCACCATTCATCCCTTCGCTGTTCATCGGCCGCTGGACTCGCCTTGGCAGTTGCTGAAATCTGTGGGAGCTATTCTGAGGCTGCATTGGGCCTCGAGACAGATTCACTTGTCTTTTCCTCAATCCTTTCTCAGGGATCTTAGGGATTGGGGATGGACAGTCAGGCCAAGTTTGACAAACAAAGATGATAAGGGGGTGAGGGACACAGGTAATTATAAAAAATAATAATTATAATAACAATAGATAAATAAAGAAATAAATAAGTCTAAATTTCGTTGTTTTTTTTGTTGGCTCAAACTAATGAGGGTGGGTATGGACAAGGACAGGCAGAGGCGATAGGTTGGGGGAGACCGTAAGGTTGGTCCGAGCCAGTCTTCGGACCGGCCAATGCCACCACTCTCCCTTCACAACCTCATCAGACCACGCCGAGGCCGGCCAGCTTCATTTGCTAACCTGTTGCATCGCACCTTACCTGGTCTGCATTTGTCATGCCTTTTGATGCCTTTGCCTTGACTCCAGTTGCCATACCTCTCCATGCCTTTATTTGCATTGCCATGTCATTCAACCTCACTATGTGCGCAAGGACCCCCTCTGTGAAATTGTTTTGCAAGGACTGCCCCGCAGGCAGCCGCGTTACCCGGGACTGCATTGGGCAGCCCGGATGTCTCCTTGTTGTAAAAAGGCCAGTTCAAATGGACCTGGGACTGCATTGAGCAGCCCGGAGATCTCCTTGTTACATAAAGGCCATCTCAAATGGCCTGTGAAACGGCGTGTGGCCTGCTGTGTTTTGGTGAGTTGCCTCCAGCAGCTAGGAACAAAATAAAATATATATATATATATATATATATATATATATATATATATATATATATATATATATATATATATATATAAATATAAAATCACCGACAAACAAGGGACCATCAAGGGTCCCGAAGACGTCTGAAAATCGATTGCCTGCTGTGGCACTCAACCACGAATGTTGCCTTTATTTTGTTCTCTCCTCAAGCCACAGGTCCTAGACCATGGGAAGTGTAAATATTAGAAATGTATATAGTTCTGACCCACCTGTTGTTTGTTTAGCGCTGGCAATGCAGTTAAGCTGTCCGAATGAGTATGTTAGTTTAGTTACGCAACACACTAGGTTATTTATTTTTGGGACATGTATTTAAAATGTCGCACTCAGGGATCCTTAGGTAAAATGTACGAGGGGAAACCTACACCTGCATGCCACATGGATGTAAATGACTCTGGTCGAGTCGATCAAAAGGGAGGTTGGTAGTGTTACGGTTATAGGAAACGTATGCATACATACATACAGTTGTCCCAAAGTTAGTTATTCCATTATGTATATGTGCAGATAGAATCCCTCCTTGTGTGTAGTAGGAAAGCAAAAGGGGGTGCGTTGCGATGTTTTTTTAGTTAGATTACTAAATCTTTATATCCCCTCCATCATGATCCACTGTCCACCTGCGTCTCCGGAACCTCGTTTTTCCGAGGCAGAATCTTCACATCCGCAGTTCTTTTTCGGCTTCCCCAAACGTTCCAATTCAATCTTGGCTGTATCATCATCCACCTTCCTCAAACATGCGTGGAGTGGGTGGGCTTTCCCGGTGTGGCCGAAATCCCGCCCAGAAAGGGCGGACCCCATGAAGGCCTGTCCAATCAGGGAGGACGGTGACGTCAGCTTCGCCAAGGCCCATAACCACCCAGGGGGATCGATAAATTACGACACCATCCTCAGGGTAGAGTGAGAGAGTTCGGTGGGTTTGTTGGCTGGTTGCAAAGAAAGAAAGAAGGAAGGTCGTTAGTTGGGTGGTTGAGTTCTTTGGAGTTCTGGAGTTCTGTGGTGAAGTCTTGATTTTGGCGGATGAGTTGGTCCCTTGGTTGTTGGTTGAAGAAGGAAGGTCGTGATCATGGAGTGCCTGCCCACGTCTCGCCTCGGCGGCCCATCTGTTGTGCTGGTCCGAGTACACCCGAGCTTGACCGGGTCTCTCGTTGGGTCCTGTCTGTTACCCCGTTCTACCTTGGACTCAATGCTCTCCACCCGGGCTCCTTCGCAGACACGGTCTCCAAACATGCGGCTGTGCGCCGAACTGCACGACCTCTGTCGGGTGCCACAACAAGGAGCATCCCTTCTCTCGGAACGTTCAGGTACCTAAAGAACTGCAACCTCAGCTCCCTCCCTCCCTGGATGAAAAAGTCCTTTTCCATTCATCTGGGGTTTATTTTGTCCGAGTGTGTGTCTGAATGTGTGGCCCCTGTCCATTAAGTGAAAACTGTATGAGTTATTTGATCATTGTAAATCTTGTCTGTATTATTCTCGTGAAAGTCTGCTCTGTGTTCTCTTTTGTAAGATTTTTGTTTTTTTGTATACCTTGTCGAAGCTCGTATGAGAGCTAACACACAACGTACATCAAGGGGGGCATGAGATCGGAGGGGAGGTAGTGGGAAGGACAAAATAGTGGGGAACAGAGACATTTGGAGATCTGTGGAAGGGAGAGGGATGGGACGGGGAACATGGAGAACAGAAGATGGACATAACAGGGATGTTCAGGAAGGAAAGCAGGGAATTTGAAGGAGGTGGGCTTGGGTGGATTTTTATCGGGGGAAGAAAAGATCAAGGATTTTGATGGGGGATGATAGGTGGTGGTGAACAGCTGTTTTGAAGGCCTGGAGGGAAGAATGGGAATGAATAGAGTTAGGGAATTTATTCCAAAGGTGGGAAAAAAGAAGAATGAAAGAGTGAAGGTGAACAGTGATTCGTGATGTTGGTAGTTTTACCAGAAGGTGGTTGTTGGCGGACCTTGAGCGCCCTGCAGAAATGTGGTGGGGACAAATCACAGAGAGAGCAGGGGGGGCGAGGCTGGAGAGGAGATGGTAGAAGACAGAAAGACCACAGACCAACCTGCGGTGATCGAGTGAGAAGCCCAAAGACTCAGCCTCATTGCGGGAGATGCCAATGATCCGAAATGCCTTGGTTTCTACAGCGTTAAGCCGAGAAAGGTCGGAGGCAGGAGCACCAGCCCAGAGGGAAGAGCAGTACTCCATCAGGCTGCGGACAAAAGCTTTGTAAGTGGTCAGGAGCTCAGGTGGGCCGAGGAAGGACCTTGCACGACGGAGGATTCCCAGTCGGCGACTGGCTTTGGAGGCGAGGTTGGAAATGTGGCTTTCCCAGAAAGGTCATGGTTGCTGTAAAATTGTCGCACTACATCTCTCTCTCTTCTGTCCCCTGCATAACACACGAATAAACTTGTTCCTGTACCACATGAATTTCCTCGCTTAGTGTAAATAAGTTATTGTAGAAATGTTCCCAGTTCGTTTTTGTCCTTTCCTTCATTGGTCCAGCATGGCTCGTATCTAAGTTTAGCCGGGTCTTTATCCCCGATAATCTGTTCATTCCAGCCGGTACGTCCTTGGCAGTTCCGCTTGGCTGCATCCGATCCGAAGTGGGTAGTTGGTAGTTGGTACACCATCGTAGTTGGTAGAGTGATCCGTTTCGGGCAAGGCGTACCAAGGGCGTGGTTCCCCGGTAGTCGAAATTGCAGGATTAATCAGGTAAACTGATTACACCTGGCAGGAGGACCCTACGCTACGCGTTGAGGTATTGGCATCCACGGTCAGTTCAGTGACCCGCTGCATCATGGAATTATACGTGAGTGACTGCATACAATTCTGGGAGTCTGGTGGGAGACGACATAACTTCCCCCACCTTGTGGTCGTTCTTGCCACCGGATCCCAGCACGTCACAATTTCTAACTGAAGGATGACACATGTATTAATGCTTCGCCAAGCAGGCTAAACACCGAATGACATTAACTGGGCAGAAGTTCAAACCCAGGCTGGACTGCTCAGAGGGGAGTGGGCATACCTCTCAGTTATCCTGCCAGCCTTGTGGAACTACGGTTGTGAGACTGTCCAATCCCACTCTTCCCTCAAGCACGTCAAGCAAGCAATGCACTTCCATCTCATTTTACCCCTACCTCCCATCCCTCCTCACAATCTTTTCTACCTCCAATAACCCAACCTCACCCAATACTCTTACTTACGTTTTACTGTGTTTCCTTTCCACTTCTCTCTCCTGAGTGTAAATGTAGCTTTTCATGTTTTGTAATTTTACTCTTCTGTGAGCTTCAATCTTGCATCCAAAAATGTAAAGGATGTTTGTACACAAGATAATGTGCATTGTACAAATATAATAATCTCAGATTCGCCAAACACCTCTTACCATGCAGACATCATGGCTCATCAACATTTGGTAACAAAGCGAAGAAGGTAATCACACTCATAATACATCATGAAAGAGCAGGCACACAAAAAAGTGAAAATTGTTTGAAAAGAAAAGGATTGCAGGTCCATTTGGTGACATGGTGTGGTGGTGAAACATGACTGAAGTGCTGACGGAAAAAGTTCCACTTCCTTGAAAGGACAGCCGCTGGTGCATAAATGATGGTTCTTAATTCACAGTGTAAATGCCAGACATATTATGAACATTATCTCAATATTACATGAGTCATACTATCTCAGCCATCAGTGGTAATATTACATATTTATTTGTCATTTCTCAATTATTTGTTTTCGATGAAGTTGCTGGTTACATCTTGCAAGGATGTGCTCTTCAGAAAATTGGAGTACTGTATGGTTTGATTGGCTACGTCTTTGGGATTCACACGGGAATCCTACTTATGTTTCACACAGACCTGCACGTGTTTGGGAATATGTTTTAACATTGCCGAGCAAATGTCTGATCTGATTGTTCTGTTAATAATTGATGCTTGTGATTCAGTCTCTTTATTTATTTGTATGGAGCCTGTGGCTGCCTGGCTGCATCATTTTCTGGGAGCATGGCTGTGCCACTGATGCAATGCTCCCTGCAAGGTCTACGGCGAGGTTACGGCGGCCGTACGCCCTCTGAATTGACAGAAACGTGCGGCGGCCGCAGAGTTTCTGTGGTGGCCTCAGAGTGGCCCTACGCCGTTTGGCTATCTTTTACAGGCCATAGGGGTCGCCGTGGAATTATAATGCGGAGTTATAAATTTTTTCATTTCAACGTTCGCTGTAGCAATTCGACAAGCCGAAAAAAAAAAAAACTGGTTAAAAAAAAAGATGAACCCACTCGTTACCGTCCATCTGGCCGCACGTTCGCCTAAGGGGCCCCCTGCCGTCCCCCTGCGGTCGCCTTGCGGGCACCTTGAGGCTACCTTGCGTCTGCCTTGAAAAGTATATGGCTGCCACAGGGCCCCCTTAAGGTCACCGTGCGACATCAAATCAAAGACCGTACGGCAACCTCACGTTTTCGGTCTCCACAATTTCTAAATATGCCGTGCGGCTCCCCGAAAAATAAAAACATATGTGACTGCGACATTGTGTGACCGTGGAAATACTGCGGCCGCCGTATAATTGATAGTGGCCGGAGATTTTGGAGACCCCACGGCCACCGTGGCAAATGTGACTTACGCCTTACTAACAAGCTGGTACTCATTTTGCCGATTGAAGAAGGATGACAGGCTGAGTCAACCCGCGTGGTGTTAATTCAGACACCAAGATCTTAAGCCAGCTACCTTAACCATTAAGTCAAAACCAAGCTCTTCATTAACCAAGTCAACTTTTAAAAGCATTGCCTTTCCCATATGGAAGTCCTACCCTGAAGCATCGATGCATCTGTTCAGACTGTTGATAAATTGTCTTTTGATACCAAGAATATATATATTTAATTACAATTTCAAAAGCATTTCATTTTCTCATCCAAAGTTGAAAAACAGCTCCGAATTGAGATACAAATTAGCCAATGAACCAGTGTTGAAAAACAGCTCCGAATTGAGATACAAATTAGCCAATGCACCAGTGTTGAAAAACTAAGTTGCAAAAAATCTTCCATTATTTATTGAATTATTACACAGCGAAATGTAATGATCTTGCACATCAAGGAAATACTTGGTTCATTTCAACTGAACCAACCCCAAGTTAAACCTCCGCTCCCTTGCCAAACAAGAACTGTCAAATAAGAAAAGAAAAGCTGGGAGTGGCATTCTGCTGTGCCACATCATTCCTTCCACAACCCCTCCCTCCAACCAACAAAATGAAATAATTCCATCTTTTAAATGCTACATTTAAATCTGCAGTTCCCGTTTGACCATAGCTGATACATTTAAATATATTGTACCTGTTTGACCATTACATCATTTTAATAGGTGGAGATAAAGAGTTTGAATTTTAATCTCAGCAATGGCTCAACAGTTGATTTTTTTTTACACATCAACATTCATAACATAGACTTCAAATTATTTTTTTTAAATGGCATTCAAAGTGTCATTCCTGAAAACAAAATTTTGAACGATGAGTTCTTATACCGTTTTGACAATAAAAAAAAACAACCCAGAACAGCACTCGGTGGCGCGCATTCCTCCGCCACGCTGAACAGTTTACGTTTTGTATCCCACTGATTGGCTGGAAATGTATCCAGACCTGAACCAAAATCGAATTGGCTTGTTGTCACCGACACAAGTCATCCACCAAGTGCTGTCATAATCGGTCCACACATTTTTGTTCTCGAAAATCATGCTGTGCAACGTTTTTGGCCCCATCTCTGAATGGTGAGGAATCACTTGTGCATTCAAAAAAATTTATCTGATCCAGAAACGGATCTTCATCAAAATCAAAATCGAATACATTCTTCCTTGTCACACACCCAACCTGTCCAGCAAGTTTCGTCAGAATTAGTCCACAACCTTTTGAGATATACTGTTCACAGACAAACAGACGGGTGAAAACAAAACCTACATCCAACCATTGGTGGTGGAGGTAAAAACACAGATATGCATACAGCTTAAAAGCACAATTCCACCTCTCACCAACAAGCAATCGAGAAATAAATCATCTGTCATCGAATTTGCTGCTATGAAGAGATATGCATAATTATATAAATGGGAATATTTCCCACACGGGGCACCTTTGTAAAACTCACGATTAGACCCACGAATCAAACCCAGGGCCTCTCACAATCAAGACGAAGCTCTGCCATTTTGGTTCGACAAGGAGAGAATCAGGATGTCAAAAAAGAAAGGTTCTTTATCGCGATCAACTTGGTAAACTTGGCAACCATACATAATATACAATTTTTTTCCCGAACAAATCAAACATTTTCAAGTTTTAGCGAACGAATTTACCACATAACAGAAATGAATATTGTGCTACAAGAGTCGCTCACCTGTTAGAGACAGGATTTAGCAGTTGCACACTACAGTGTCTGATGTTTTACATACGTCCCTGCCCAGGCAAACGCCAAATATGGATACGAGTGCAACTGCAACACATGAGTGTATGCGGAGAGGAGTTTCGGGTAGATATCCCTAAACCTAACCCAAATGTGGAGATGAGTTCAAGTGTTAGAAAGTGGGCAGGGAAAATGTTGAATCGGTTTTTAGTGACAAAAAACAGAGGATAGCGTAAGACAAAAAGGGGAGTACGAAGCAAGTGAAAACGCACAGAACAAACAGTGCTTTCATAAAGTATTCACACCCCTCGACTTTGTCACATCTTGTAGTGTTAAAGCCTGGATTAAAAATGGATTAAATTGAAAAAAAAATGTCAGCAATCTACACAAAATCCTGCATCATGATAAAGTGAAAGCATGTTTTTAGAATTTTTTTGTACAGGTTAATTAAAAATGAAAAGCTGAAATGTCTTGTATCAATAAAAATATTCAAGCACTTTGCTATGACACTCCAAATTGAGCTCACGTGTGTCCCATTTGGTTTGATCATCCTTGAGATGTCTCCACAACTTGATTGCAGTCTATCTGTGGCCAATTCAAATGATTGGATATGATTTCAAAAGAAACACACCTTTCTATATGAGGTCCCAGAGTTGACAGTGCATGTCAGTGAAGAAACTCTACCATAAAGTCTGAGGGACTGTTCGCAGAACTCAGAGATAGAATTGTGAGGAGGTATAGATCTGGGGAATGGTGTTGAAAGTTCCCAGGAACACAGTGAGCAGTGAGCTCCATCATTCTGAAATGAAAAGAATATGGAACTACCCAGACTCATCCTAGAGCTGGCCATCTAACCAAACTGAGCAACTTTGCAAGAAGGACCTTGATCAGGGAGTTGACCAAGAACCCAATGACCACTCTGACAGAAATACATAGTTCCTTGGCTGCAATGGGAGAACCTGCCAGAGGCACAACAATTTCTGCAGCACTTTACAAATCTCGGCTTTATGGGATAGTGGTCAGAGAGAGCCACTCCTGAGAAAAAGGCACATGGCAGTAGGGTGACTATGCTGATTCTGGCTCACTTTCCCCCGTGTTAATGAATGGGCAATTCGCAGCGATTCATTTTTTTTTTGCGAAAAAATAAACCCCCTTTTTATCCCAAGGTATATTTATTTGTCTCCCCTTTTAACCAAGGGGCACTTTTTTCAAATAACCAATGCAATAAGATGAAGATTTGTTCAAGTAGTAAAGTAGTAATGTGATTTGTTAAAGGTGATTCTAAAGAAATATCTGAAACATGTAAGCCGAGGGGCACTCTTTTTCAAATAACCAATGCATATTGTTTAGCTTACTCATTGAACCTATAAAGATTTGTTCAATCTCAAATTCCTTCAATAGTTTAATTTTCTTTGCACAATAATCCCCATCTAAAATATTTAAAAATAAAACATTTGAATCTTTATATTTTTTAAGATACCCCTTTTGTGCAATTACGAAATGATAAACT
>BROF01007081.1:12209-26293 GCA_024346535.1 Eptatretus burgeri | reverse complement strand
TATATATATATATATATATATATATATATATATATATATATATATATATATATATATATTGTTTCGAATTTGGAATTCAATTGCACACAACATACAGGTTCCCTTAGTCAGCTATGTCGATAAGTGCATGTTCCCGAGATAGCTCACCTTCCATTGTTTAAATGTTCAGAGATCGATTAGATGCGCTGCGGATCGATTTAATAGTTAGGGAACAAAACAATGGAGACGTCCCTCCACCTCTTCTGCAAAGAGGAAGAAGAACCCTGCCATCCCGTGACGTCAACAACTCCCTCCCACCCGTGGTTGAGTGGGGTGGGTGGATCATGAGGGCATGAGTCACGCTGGGGGAGGGGGTGGGAAGGATAAAGTGGAGATCCTTTTCTGTTTCGTGTTGGGAGTCCCATGGTAGGGCTGAGTTCGTGGGAGTCCCGTGGAAGAGTTCGTGAAGAGTCCCGTTCTGAGTCCCGTGTGCTGAGTCCCATGGGAGGAGTAAGCTTTTTGCTTCGGAGAGAGCAGTCGTTCAGCAGGCCATCGTGTCCTGCTTAGCTTGCTTGGCTTGAGGCCTTCGGAAGCTTTTTGCTTTGGCTGGCTCGGTGAGCTTCGGCTGCTGCTTTGTTTTGGAAGGAACTTGAGCCGGTTGTTTGGCCAGAGCTGCGTGTGGAGGCTTCTTCCTCTTCCTCTTGGTTCGTGGAGCTTTTCGTTCTCCATTTTGTGTCCCGGCTTGGTGTGACGCGTCGGCCTCTTCTTGGAGTTGGTTCCTCGGGGAAGCGACGCATCGAGAGGAAGGATCGGCGCCTCATCTCATCAGCACGTGTTGAGAAGCGCGGGAGGATTTGCAGGAGCTCGGAAGGAACGCAGCTCACGGCGATTGGATTCAGCTCGCTCTCGCTGGAGCCCGGGACCAGACAAGTTAAAAACCATACAAGGTGGAAAGGTTCGAGTTGGGCTCTGAGTTTCAGCTCACCTGTCCTCCGAGCTGGAGCTCATGATTAAAGGCCTCAGCCACCGTTTCGTGTGTGCGTGTGTGTGTGTGTGTGTGTGTGTGTGTGTGTGTGTGTGTGTGTGTGTGTGTGTGTGTGTGTGTGTACGTGTGTCCGTGGGCCCATCTAATAAGTAGGAACTGCTGTTAAGTGTAAATGACTGTACATAATAAGTAGACAGTTGTGGTTCTTTTGTCGTGCTTTTGTTGCTTGTATAATTGCATATGTTTTGCCTTATTTAATTGCATACGTGCTTCATTATAATAAATGTCCTTATGTGAATGTAAACCTGCTCGTTGCATCCATTCCCTCATTGACTGAACATTTCATGTGTTGGGAGTTGGAAAGCCGTTGGTTTGCCGTAATAGGGGGACATTTGGACTGACGGTTCTCGGCGATTACGCCGCTCGGAATCACGCACTGACAAGCTCGCCACGGCGGTTTGTTCCGTACGAGTTCCGTCGAGGGTGGAATACCCCGGTAGTTGGATCACGCGGGTATTTAGGTACATTGAATATTGGCAATCGACCCTACCCCACGTGATCTGGCGATTGGCGTATTTCGGTTCTTGTACAAGGACCTGTCGTTCGGAGTTATCCGGGCGGCGATCGATATTCCGGGCGATCGGTCGGGCCGACTCGACTTTCGGCTCCGTTCAGAGCGGTCGGTTGGCGGCCGACCCCCGACCAGTAACAATTGGTTGTCAGGAGTGCGATTCGGCCCTCCGTCTCCGTAGCAAAATTCACAGAGTCGGATCAGGGGTATATGGAGCAACCCCCCCACCCCGTGTCCCCAAATTCCGAGCGTTATAAATTTTATTCCCAGCACGTAAAATTTTCAGCCAAGGTGAGCAGGGGCAGGAGGGATTAGGAATGTGTTTGAATGTAGGATCCATGGCCCGGGACGGTTCGTTTTATTATAATCGCACCACGGATTGTCGTCAGTGGGAGCGGCCTGTGCAGGAACTTTTCCGGCAACCAAAAACGGAGTCGCAAAATGGTGGCGCGCCGCACCTCAGCGCGGAATGAGGCGTGAGCGGGCCGCTATTAATAGCGCTACGAACCGCGTGGCACGGCGGAAGCGCTTCCGTCCACCGGTTCAAACCACGGGGGCATGGCAGGCGAGGCAGGGCGACAACCCGTACATGGCCGAACTTCATGAACGAGTGTCTTATGCCTTGGGGCAGCGGAAGTGTGGTGATAAATATGTCAAGGAATTGCATTCGTTTGCCGTTAAATTGGATGAGATATGGCGGCGCGCAGACGAGGTTCAGGACGATTGTGTTCATGGGGAGTCGCAACGATTGGACGAGGCACAGGAGCGAGTTCTGGGGCTGGAGGAGGAATTAGACAGCACAGTCGAGGAACTACAAAGGGAAACGACGGAAGTAGATCAGTTGCATGGGTTTTTGTTACAAAAGGAGAGCCAACTGAATAAAAGAAAGGAGGAGGAGCGAATTGGTAACTCCCGGGATAGAAAGCACATGGAGGAAGAATGTGAAAGAGGTGTGGAGATGAGAAAGGAATTAGAAAAGAAAGCTTCTGAGTTACAGAAACACCAAAACAAAGAGAGGGAACTACAAAACGAGTTGAGGATGGTGAGAGAAGAAAGAACGACAGCAGAGAATGAAACGTCAAGGAACCACACTGTACAGATCGAACAGCTGGAAGCAAAGGCCAGATTGCAGAATGAGATGCAGGAAAGAGTAATGGAAGAACAACGAATGAGACAGGAGAAAGAAATCAGTCATTTGAAGGAAATAACGAGATTGCAGAATGAGGAACAAGAGAGACAATGGGATAGAAAACAAAAAGAGTATGAGTTTGAAACTGAACGACAGAATGAAATAAATAGGTTGGAGTATGAGGAGAAAGTGAAGGAGCAAGGAATGAAGCTAGAAGGAGAAATCAGTCGATTGAAGGAAACAACGAGATTGGAGAAGGAAGAACGAGAGAGACAGTGGAATAGAAAACAAAAAGAACATGAATTTGAGGTGGAGCAATTGAAAGAAAAGGCGAGGCTGGAGTGCGAGGAGATAGAGAATGAACAACGAACGAAACGGGAAAAAGAACTAAGCCAATTTAAAGAAACTATGAGATTGGAGAAGGAAGAACGAGAGGAACAGTGGGAAAGGAAACAAAAACAATACGAGTTTGAAATTAATCAACTCGAGGAGAGAGCAAAATTCGAGTCCACAGAGATGGAAAAACTCTGGAAAGATAACGAACAGTTAATGGGGCTCAGAGAGGAAGAACGACTCAGATGGGAAGGAAAATGGAGCCAGAAAGAAACAGAAACTAATAGACACACAGAGACAACAGAAATAAAATGTATAGAGACAGGGAGATAGAGGGTGAATTGGACGGGGTTAAAGACGGACACACACACACACACACAGAGGTAGCGAGGCTTAATGAGGGCGAGCTGGCGGACTGTCTCGTGACCCGGTGCGAGCAGCTGGATAGCCTCCTTCGGGAATGGAGGGAGACGCTATTCTTCCTTGAAGCGAATCACGACCAGGTGAGTTCGGTCGTGCCGAGCGAGTTAGAGGGGGCGAGTGCTGTTGACGGGTGCACGAGGAGCTTGGGGGGTATGGAGGCCCCGGGAACCCTTGTGGTGGCATGATTCCCCACTGTGATTGGCCCGGTGTGTGTGGTGAAAGGTGTGAGTGCAGCGGGCGTGTTGAAACGCGCACCGTCTGTGGAAGAGACCCCGTGTGTGAGTGGTGTGGTCACAAGTGTGCCGGGGTGCGTGCTTCCCAGCACTCCGTGTGTGGAAGAAGCACCACGTGTGGAAGGAATGACGTGTGTGCGTGAAACCCCCTCTGCGAGTGGAAGCCCAAGTGAAGTACCGTGTGTGAGTGGAACCACCTGTGCGAGGGAAACGACACGTGTGAGTGAAACAGCACGAGTGAGTGAAGCACGATATGTGAGAGAGACAGCGTGTGTGAGGTCGCTGTGCTTAAGTGAGATGACAGTCTGTATGCGGGAGAACGCAACCGCATCCCCGTGTCCGAGTGCCACGGTTGAGTGTGTGAGCGTCGTGGCACGCAGGAGTGTATGCGATGAACGGCGAAGACGACGGGACCAAATGAAGGACAAGGGCCGAGTAACGGCCGTAGCTGAATTGAGAACCGTGCCGGGTTTGCACAGCAGCGAGCGCGGGGTCCGTGCTGTGCTACGCACAAGGCCGCCACGTGCGCGGCCGCGCAGGTGAAACCCAGTCCGGAAATGCCAGCGGTGGATGTTAGCCGATCCTGCAGACAGACAGAAGCTTGGCTGGATTCGGAATTTGGACCGGATGGGTTCTCCACGTGAGCGTGTTTGTAAAGCTCCGACGAGCAGAGCACATGTGTTCGCGTGGGGAACCCCTCGAAACGCGGGGCTTGCTTTGAGATGCGCAGAGTGACGTCATGACTGCACGTGTGTTTGGAATCCGGCAGAAGGGAATTCCTGCCGGACGGTACCGTCCAAGAGGAACGAGGTGCACGGGGCACAAGCAGCTGCCACGACGTCACGGAAAAACGAGTGCGGCTGTGAATTGCTGCGCTGGTGGTGCACATTATGAAAGAAAAAAAGAGTTGAGAAAAGCAAGCCTCACTTTGGGTGAACAGGATTCCCAGGCAAGGGGTGGAAGACCCCCTTGTTTGGGGGCACAGGAAGTACTAGTTAGGGGGATGGGATAGCGATAGTTAGACCGGCTTCATGGGGACATGGGTTGTACCTCATGGAGCCCGTGGAATTGATTAGTTTACATTTAGGAAATGAAATTTTTGGAGACACGGACAGACTGGAAATGTGTAGTGGAGACGGAGCTTAGCTACGTAGAGTAAATGGAATGTGCATGAGTTTTAAGGGATGATTAGGGAGCATGAGTTAGTCAGGGGATTTAATTAGGAAGGATGGCAGTATAGAGTGTTGGTGTGAGGTGTGAGGTGTGAAATGGAAAGTGTGTGAGGAATGAGTGAGGGCCAGTGGGCCAAAGTGTGTGAGTGGAGCGAATGTGGTATGCATGGTGCGGATGACTGATTGGGGGGAGGAGTGATTCCCACCCAAGAGACCCCAGGGTCAGATTAATGTCAGCTAGTGGGTTATTCAAATTTATTAAAAGGAGGTTGTTTTGTTCGTGTCGAGAGAAGGCACGAACCCTGTTTGGAGGGGTGCAGGAGTTCATGGACCGGCTGGGAGTGTGGCTGTGGAAAGTTGAGTTTTGTTTCGTGGGCACCCCAGGCATCGGACTGGTCGGCCAGAGTAGGCCAAGGTCCCAAGAGGGGCCGGGATAGAGTAGTGGGCACGGGCGACCCGTCGGAAACGGGACCCGTAGCGCCAGAATGCTACGGGGGCAGTGTAGTGGGCACGGGCGACCCTCGGAAAGGGACCCGGGGCATCAACATGCCATGTGGGCATCGGAGGGGGGCAATGCCAGAGAGGGCAACCCCCCCGCATTGTAGGGAGCAGCTAGGCTCGGGGGCAGCCTGCGGGCCTGGGGGTGCCATGGTTAGAGTTCGGCAGAGGGGGAGTTCCTGACAGTTGAGCCACGCTGCCCAGCCAGGAAATTGTGCGAGGGCACGAATAAAAATTTGAGGGCAAGGCCCAAATTTATAATGGACACCACCACAGGTGACGGGAATCATGGTTTTTAGAACCGATACTTTTAAAAGTGTGAGGCGTTTTTGGAAAGCCCCGGGGTAGTTCAGGTTAACGAATGTTAGGGGAGATAGGAGATGTAATCCTTCGCACCATCCATCCCTTCGCTTGTTGTAGGCTGCTGGACTCACCTTGGTAGATCACTGAACTCTGAGGAGGCCATTCTGAGGCTTCTTGGGCCTCGAGACAGGACGCGAGTCTCTCCCTATTCCCCTCCAGAGAGGGAACGTAGGGGTTGGGAGTAGGCTCGGTGGGCATGATAGGCTAGCCGGACAAAGACAATAAAGGGGGTTAGGGAGACAATTATAAAACGGAAATAAAAATAAAGAGGGACAAAATTTTGTTGTTTTTTGGCAAATTAAGGGAGCGGGTATGGGCAGGGACAGGCAAAGGCAATAGAGTGGGGGGGAGACAGTAGGCTTGGTCTGAGCCCGCCTTCAAAGCGGCCGGCACCACTGCACTCCCTCCAAACCTGATGACATCCATCACCATGTGCACCAGGACCATCCAGTTTTGCAAGGACTGCCCTGTAGGCAGCCCGTGCATCCATCATGCTCATTTGTGTTTTGAGACCATCTCCATCCATTCCCCTGCACCAAAAACTTTGCAACGACTTTTGCCTTTCCCCTTTCACAGATTTCAAGTCCTGGGCTATGGTTAGTGTAATGTAATAGATAAGTTATGATTGTAAATACGTGGAGCCCCCGCCTGCATGTTTGTTTTAGCGCTGGCAATTTTAGTTAAGTTGTCCGAATGAGTCTGAGAGTTTGTTAGTTAGTTACGCAGCACATTAGGTTATTTATTTTTTGGGACACGTTTAAAGAAATGTCGCACTGAGGGATCCGAAGGTAGAACGTACTAGGGGAAAACTTACACATGCTGGTCACTCGAAAATTTGACGACTCGGGACGAGTCTGTAAAAAGGGGAGGGGGTAGTGTTACAAATTTGGAATTCAATTGCACACAACATACAGGTTCCCTTAGTCATCTATGTCGATAAGTGCATGTTCCTGAGATCGCTCACCTTTCATTGTTTAAATGTTCAGAGATCGATTAGATGCGCTGCGGATCGATTTAATAGTTAGGGAACGAAACAATGGAGACATCCCTCCCCCTCTTCTGCACGCCAACTTTTCCTCCGTCCAATGGGCGAGCGTGGCTCCGCCCCCGAGCTCATCCTGATCCGGAAATTTGCATATGAGTTCTCCTGCCGTACTATAAAGCGCCGAGCGTGGGGCGAATTCAGTCAGTTTTGTTTTGGGTTGGAGGCAGTCGGAGTTTTTGGGTTCGGGTGAGTTGGAGAGGTGAGGCAGCGGCAGAGTGCTTTGGGCTCGGGCGAGTTGGAGAGGTGTGGCAGCGGCGAAGTGTGGCAGCGGCAGAGTGTAGCAGCAGCAGTCAAGACGGGTCGGGAGGAGAGTCGGAGTCTGTCGGGGTTCGGGGTCTGTCGGGGAGCTGCAGAGAGGGGAAGCCGGGAGCGCGGTCGAGGTCGCAGTGGAGTCGCTCGTCACGGGACCCAAGCAAGCCAGCTATTCTCTTTCCCCAGAGCATCAACAATTCCCCCCTTTCCCCCCCCCCCGCGCTGAGATAGTGCGGAAAGGGGGCCCCGTTCCCACCCCATTCCAAGCAGTGCCAACGAAACCCGCGGATTAGCGCGGAGTCTGGGCACCGCTGCGACATTTGCGGCTCATCACAAGACGGGTAGGCTCTACCCGGTCTCACGGCCCACAGCCCCATCTGCCCCCTTGTCATTGAGGGTGGCCCTTTTCTTTTGCGTTTGAGTATATGTGTTGGCGGCGCCGTCTGTAAAGTAAAACTGTGTAAGTGTTGCCGCTTGCTCGCGTAGTCGGTAGTAGATCTGCATTGTTCTGTTTCTTTTGCAGTTGCTTTTGGTGCATAATTGTTGTAATTGTATATGTGTGCTCTCCGTGTGCCGCGGAATAAATGTGCCTCATGTTGAACTGTTTTTCCCGTTTCGCTTCGTCTTATCTTTAATTGAATCTCCATCTTACTTCACGTAAAGGGTTGGTAGTGGGCTAAATACGCCGGATAATTAATCGGAACCGTCGAGGTTGACGATAACACCGCTCGGTTATCCCGATAGTACGGAACGGGTCGCTTAAAGTGGCCCGAGTCCGGAGTCGACCTGCGGCGAGGTGCGATCGCCCGGTCTACCCTCCGTGTGGGTACTTAGGTAGGTCGAATTTGGCGAACAACCCTATCCCACGCGGGGGGCCGATTGGCACGATCGTGGTGAGGCCGAAAGGCCCACCCGTGACTAGTTCCCGGCATTAGTCCGAGAGGGTCACGACGGAATTGTCCGTCCGGTGGGCGACGTGCCGCGATTGGAGTTACGTGGCCGCTCGAACGCCGGCGGGCGCGAATTCGCAACAATATATATGTTGTTACGAATTCGTTCCCGCCAGCGTGCAATCGGCCGCGTAACTCCAATCGCAACCGCGTCGCCCACCGGACTTACAATTCAGTCGTGACCCTCCTGGAACTACCGCCAGGAACGAGTCACGGGTGGGGGTTTAACCTCACCATAGCCCAGTCCGCATTCTACCCACGCGAAATAGGGTGAATCGCCGAATGTCGATATTCCTAAGTACCCGCGTGGGTAACCTACCGAGGGGCTGCACCGCGCCGCAGGTCGGCCTGGGACACGAACCACTTAAGCGGTCCGTTCCGTACTATAGTGATGACTGAGCGGTGTTATCGCCGACCTCGACGGATCCGCTTCTCTTTACCGGGCGTTCAAAACCCACTACTCATTCCATGATGCAAGATGGCACTTTCAAAGGGGAAATAGGACACGACGAACGGGGTACATTGCACACAAGGACATTTATTCACCACACACACATCACAAGCAAGGCAGTCATGCAATGTGAAAGCAAGGAAAAAGCATTACCACCGACTATAATTATTATGTACAAGCACTTAAATAGATTTACTTTGATGACACGGCGCCACAGCATGCATACAAAAATGACAGGAAAAGACCTCCCTTCAGCGGCCGTCGAGTCCCTCTCCCACGACCGTCAGCATGGTCGCGCCTGGTTCCAGCCTCCCACGCGGCCAACGAACCCTCTCCAGCACCCCGCGTCTGGACGCGCAGGTCCACCAGACAGTCGGCACTGCTGCGCCTCCCGTCCGCGTCTCCATCAACAGGCCGCTCGCCGGACCACGAGCGCAGGAACGAGCGAGGAGAAGAAGAATTGGACCACCCAGGATACAGGGGCGAGCATGAACCGAGAAGAGAAGAGAAGAGCAGAGAAGAGAACAAGCCTCGCACGCGTCCGCCCTTTATAGCGCTTGGCTCCGCCCTTTGCCCCACCCCGCTTCTGACTCCACCTCCCTTCGAGAAGGTTCCCAAAAAGGGACGTTCTTCACTCCCGTCCACGTCACGCCGCTCATCCACCAATTGGGAGCGAGCTGCTCCACCCCTTTCCTTCACACCAAGCGCGGGGGATTCAGGCGGAAGAATCAAGCGAGGGAAAATTAGGCGGAAAAAACTCCACAGGCTCCGCGAGAGCTTTTGTTCTGTCAATCCTGCCCGCATTCTCGGACGGTTCCCGACGCGGAAACCGTCATAGCGTGGACTGTGGAGGATGGCGTTCTCAAGCGGGCGTAGTGGCGAAGATGGCGGTGGTTGTTGTGGGGGTGATTTGAGCGTGGTTGGCGTTGTGGCGTAGTTGGTGGCGGCGGTTGTTTGTGTGGAGGTTCTAAATAACGATAGATAAAGAGAAACGGCTATCTCAGAGTCGCAGCCCGGTGAACACGAAGAAACCCTCTAAACAATGGTGGGGAAAGCAATCTGAACACTCACTTACCGGCAGAGCTAAGCTGAGGAACCTTTATGGTGCTCTGAGAATTTCCACAGCCATAACACTACCCCCTCCCCTTTTTACAGACTCGTCCCGAGTCGTCGAATTTTCGTGTGCCATCATGTGTAAATTTTCCCCTCGTACCATTTACCTTTGGATCCCTGAGTGCGACATTCAGTGTATTCGTGTCCCCAAAATAAATAACCTACCGGCTAAGTAACTAACTAAACAAACCCACTCATACAGCCGACTTAAATAACATTGCCGGCGCTAAGACTCACATGCCGGGGGCGCACTCATGTACAATTACAACTTCGCAACTTATAAATTTACACTAAACCATGGTCCAGGATCGATGGACTCCGTGAAGAAAAACAAAAGTCACAGCAGGGAGCCAGGCTGCAGCTGCCAACAAGGCAGTCCTTGCATCTTGCGCGATGATCCTGGCGCACATGGTATATATATATATATATATATATATATATATATATATATATATATATATATATATATATATATATATATATATATATATATATATATATATATATATATATATATATATATATATATTGTTACGGCTGTGGAAATTCGGAGACCACCATAAAGGACCTGAGATCAGTTGTGGCGATAAGTATATGTGTAGTTAGATTTCCCCACCGTTGTTTAGAGGGAATTTCCGTGTTTACCGGGCTGCGATCCTTTTGAGGTCGCCGTTTTTCTTTTCTCTGTCATTATTTTAGACAAATCATACCCCAACAACTCAAACACCGACACCTTCGCCTCTTTACCTCCACAACTCCATCCCGCAAACATCGCTTCACCGCCATTCTCAAACGACGCCCGCCAACAACCAAACTCCCACCACCTCCGCCTTTCTACCACACGTCGTGCCATGGGCTGTGAATGCGTTCCTTTCGCCCTGAAAAGCGGATCAGAAATGCTTCATGCCCCCTTTTCATCCATCCAATGACCGAGCGTCGGGCGGTGTGGCCCTGCCTACAAAACTGAACCATATGGATCCCTTTTAGGAGAGAGAAACGGATCAGGAGAGGTTCACGCCCCCTTTCCGTCCATCCAATGGTTGAACTTCGGGCGGCGTAGCCCCGCCTCCAAACACGATTTGATCCGCGTATTTGCATGTGCGCTCCACCCCCGGGCTATATAAGAGCGAACGCGGCACGGCTCGAGGTGGAGTCGGAGAAGTCGGCAGTGGAGGATATACAGGGACGGACGGTGGAAAGGAAGAAGCTTGAAGCAGGCAGTGCAGACGGGGCCCGATCGACGAACGGAGGACGGAGCTCGGAGTGGAGGTCGAGGGGCGAGTTGCGGACTGAAGCAGGGACGCAGAGGAGGGCTCGGGGGCGAGAGTTCACCGGAGTCAGTGCGGTCTCGAGGCCCCGCTAGGCGGGACCCAGCGTCAACCATTCCCCTCTCCCCATCCCGAGCAACAAGAACCTTCCCCATCCGGGGCATCAACAATTCCCCCCATCCGCGCTGAGATAGCGCCGTAACCCCGTCGGTTCCCCAATCCCAACCGTGGTGCTGACCGAGAAACACGTGCTTGCGCGGAGCACGCTGGAGGGAGCTCACCGGCCACGCCAGGGGCACGGAGTCAGGCACGTTACACTGACATTGCGGCTTGCCCGCCATCGTGCCACGAGGGCGTGGGTAAGACCACTTCCGTCTCGTGGACCTGGCCGCTCATCCAGGTTCCACGCGCATTTGGTCCACGGACCTGTCTGCCTCCTTGCCTATGAGGATGGCTTTTGTTTTCTTTGCCTTTTGTGTAAATGTATGTGTGGCGCCATTCTTGTAAGTAAACCTGTATAAGTGTGCTGAAAAAAATTGCCCTTTCTATTCGGTTGTAACTCTACATTGTGTTCTTGCTTTCACTGTATACGTGCCTGAATTATTGTATGGCTGTAAATACGTGCTTGCCTTGTCTGAGTGTGCAATAAATGTGCTTGTCAAACTGTTCCCCGTTTCGTTGCGTCCTTTCCTTTGTTTGAAAGTTCCATCTTGCATCATGGAAGGAATTGGTAGAAGGGTGTAAGCACCCGGGAAATAATCGTGTCCGTCGGGGCCAGCGATAACACCGCTCGGTTATCACTGAAGCACGGAACGTACCGCTTAAGCGGTTCGTGTCCTAGGCCAGCCAGCGGCGAGGTACGATCGCCCGGTTAACTACCCGCGCAGATACCTCGGTAGGTCGAGTTTGGCGAACAACCCTATCCTGCGTGGGTGGCCGATTGGCACGATTGTGGTGGGGTCGAAAGACCCACCCGTGACTAGCTCCTGGCAGTAGTTCCAAGGAGGGTCACGACTGAATTGTCTGTTCCTGTGGGCATATATATATATATATATATATATATATATATATATATATATATATATATATATATATATATATACCCACTTCACGACTTTTGACCCTGAAGCTGGTGAGCCACAGATAACTCCGTGAACTGACAGAGACGCCATCTCAGGTGACTAACTCTGTCAGGGTCATCTTGCCAAACTCTTGCGTTACCTTCCCGATGACCTGGTTACCTCAGTTTGTGACCATGCTTTCGACCTCCCACCTTTGTCTCTAAATTACGTACAGCCAAGTGAAAGTGTGGGTGAGCTGCCAGCTCGACTAGCATTGTGAAACATTGGGGTGCAACCTTCCTTTTATTTATTACATTATCTGTATAACCAATGAAGGAAAGAGACAAGCGAGCAGGTTTTTAAACAGCAAATGTATTATACAGGCACGTATTTTCAAAGATGCCCGAATTGACATGCGATTGCAGTGTAACTTAAGAAACAGTCTTCACCCTAACACAGAAAGAAACCCCTTATACAACCGGCCTTAAATTATATATATATATATATATATATATATATATATATATATATATATATATATATATATATATATATATATGTATATATATATATATATTCAGACAGCACATTCTTCCGTGGGAATTGGATAGACAAGGGGGACAGAAAGAAAGAAGTTGGGGCATGCTGGCGACCCCTTCCTCACCTCTTCGTGAGCAAGCCCCCCCCCCCCATGAATCTCACAAGGTGTTGATGCAGGTATGTGAGAGGAGCGGGTGGAAGTTGCACTGACATGTGGTATTGTGTCCTGCTGAGCTCTGACGAGATCTGTTGGGGTTCTCATGTCATTCATTGATGCTCTGCAATAGGTGAGCCCTGAGGTGTATGCGCTGAAAGATGCAACGTTACATGGTGTGCGTGCGTGCGTGCGTGCACGCGCGCGCGCACGTGAAAGATGTGTAAGAAATCAGTTCTACCGGCTTGGTCAGCACCCGTTCCGCCTGACAGTTTGGGGAACACCACACATTGTGCCTTTTGTGTCACCAGGGCATGAGGAACACCCATTCTGCCTGACACATTGGGGAGCGCCCTTGCGTTCGCCTAGCTTGTTGCTTTGTGTTTTGCTAGTAAAGTTGGTAAGTGCCCTCTTGTTCCGTTTGGAAGCGCTCAGTAGCACCTGTAGTGTTTATCCCCGGACTGGACGCAAACTCTCTCATGATCTGGGCTGCTCTCCACTTGGACTCGTACTGCACCTGATTTGAACATCAACTCCACTCTAACCACTCCATCCTGGGTTCTTTTTGAACCCTGCACAGTTTATAGATATATAGATCCCCACACTTCAGCAGAGATACCTTGCCATTTTAAGCATCAGTCTTGATGACAAATGTTTCTGCCTTCAGGAATGATCTGTAAAATAAACTGCACTTCAAATTCAGAGCTTCCAGAGAAAGCAAAAATGGGAAAATGCGTCTTCAGCTTCGTTCCGTGCTCCCATCAAGGTTGTGACCCTTTAAACACCAACACTGACAAAATTAAATAAAAAGTAATTGTGTCTTGCCATAAGTAATAATGGATCAATTAAGGTAATTATCTCTTATTTGTAACAATCAGTTTAATAAAACACAGATTTTACTGTTCGCTCTTCACAAAAGCAAGTACTGTACTGTTTTCCTTGGACTACTCAGGTCTAGTCACATGAGACTCGATGCTTCTGAAACACTGCAAGCTCTTGTGTTTCAATGATGAAAAAGAAAGAATAAGAATGTCGCTATTTTTTACAAATCCAACTTCATCACATGGGGAACCATTTGAATGAAACACATGACAAGAGAGATGTTTATGCTGTTTCTCCGGAAGAACAGCATTGCGTGGGAAGGTTTGGAGAGACTGACAGAGGCTGCAAGAGGGAGCATAAAGAGGTTGGGAGGGTGGTGGGGGATGGTGGAGAAGCTCAGAGGTTGAAGGGCAGACAATGGGGCTTGCTGGTGCCATGGAGTCTGTGCTGTAGGTCAGGAGGAGCTGAAGCTGCATGCAGGCTTTTTGAGTGAGAGGAGGTGAGGTTGTGTGGAGGGAAGCACAATGCTGAAGGTTTAGGGGTAGTCGGTGCAGAGGAGAACTGAGGAAGGGGTTTTTAGGTCATGGTAATTGAGTGCTGGAAAGGGATGTGCAGAGAGAAGTACAGGTCATTGTTTTCACATATAAAAAATATGTATACATATATGTATATATACATATATATATACATATATATATATATATATATATATATATATATATATATATATATATATATATAT
>BROF01007080.1:16111-26319 GCA_024346535.1 Eptatretus burgeri | reverse complement strand
AAAATAACCTG
This sequence comes from Eptatretus burgeri, assembly GCA_024346535.1. Taxonomy (NCBI): domain Eukaryota; kingdom Metazoa; phylum Chordata; class Myxini; order Myxiniformes; family Myxinidae; genus Eptatretus; species Eptatretus burgeri. Next base: position 26,308 of record BROF01007080.1, on the reverse strand, counting down.
TGGCTCAGGAGGTGGCCAGATGAGAGCATTAAGAGAAGTTTATCATTTCGTAAAATCCCCCATTCATTTACATGGGGAAAAGTGAGCCAGAATCAGTATTCTTACCCTACTCACATTCGCTCCATTCACACTTGGGCTCACTGTCCCACATTCACTCATTGTACACATTTTTTTCCAATTCTCTCACATCACTCAACACTGCCATTCTGATAAATAAATTCCCCTAACTAACTCGTGCTCCCCGTCATCCCTTATGTTAATGCACGTTCCTTTTAGTATAGCAGAAATATAGTATAGTATAGTTTGACACGTTCGACAGAAATATAGTCCAGCAAAAAATATTAATATGAAAAATGCTTATAAATTAATAAATTATCCAAGCCCAACTGATGTGAATGACTTGGTGAGATTAAGTGATTTATCACAATATATATATCCTTAAATAAAATGGCTGTGTATTCCAAAGATACAGAAGTGTTGATTTTATCTCCGGGTCATACAGAATTCACAATTCCCATTAAAATAAAATTTTAAAAAGAAGGGCGTATTGTTTGTATGAGAATACAACATTAGGGATATGATATGTATGATTTCGGGTATAATCGGTCAATTAAAATAAACTGAGAAGACCTGAAAGAATTAAATTAGTCTCTTAAGGAAGAATATTATCCACTTGGTGCCGAGAATTAGTTTTGTGGAAGCACGATTAGCAAACAACAAAATAAAAGAATTTAATAAGGGTAAAATCAATAATGGTTTTGCCATAGTTTATATCATGAAAACACAAAGAACAGGATTATATATAATAAGTAAGGGAATACAAACTGATTTAACTATGGGAAGATGGGGAGGTATTTCCTGTCATTATATTAATCTGTCATATATTTCTGATACATAAATGACAGCAAGAAGGCTTCAAGAAAATTATAATTTCTGTGTCCAAGCATACCTTAAAGAAAAGGGAATTCGGTATTTTAATAAATATGTTCTACAACATAAAAATGAGGTATTTTTAATAAAATATTGGCTTTATACTGATGTTAATAAACCAACAACTTTGGATTTTACTAAAATGTTAAATAATAATAAAAATTTAAAGATAAGAAAACGCAAGGCTCTTTTGGAAAATCAGAAGAAATTTTATTGGTTTCCTGTTGTAAAAAAATTTATTTTGGATGCAGGAATAACAATAAATCCTGATGAATATATGTATGATATTCTACGGGGTGGAAGTGGTTCTTGGGCTGTAGGGGATGAGGAAGGAGTTGAAGAAACAGAAGAGAGAGAGAGAGAGAGAGAGAGAGAGAGAGAGAGAGAGAGAGAGAGAGAGAGAGAGAGAGAGAGAGAGAGAGAGAGAGAGAGAGAGAGGCAAGGGAGAAAAGAGAGGGAGGAAAGAGAGAGAATGAATAAATATAAAAATATGGAAACCAGTGAGATTTTAAAAAGATTAAAGGTATTACAGAAAATAAATCAATCTCAACGCACTGAGTCGGAAAACAAAGAATTGGCGTCTATTACAAATATATACGTCAACACTATTAACATCGGTTTCAGGGAGAAGATTTAAACGAGAAAGTGGAGAGAAAGAAGGAAAGATTATATTATTGATGATGTTGCTGTGATTGACTTTTATTAAAGTTTTCCATTTTATTTTCTTAAATAAATGGAGAGAGTGAAGACATTTCTGAGGATTTTTTTATCTTTTAAAATTTATGATTCAAATGTGCATGTTGGAAACTAAAAAGGTTTTTGCACTCTGTCGGAATTTTTCTCATAAATAAATGAGTTATTGTCTCAAATGTAAAAAGAAAACTAATACTAAAAAAATCTCATTTTAAAAGTAAAAATGACAGGGTTATACAAAAACGCATATGTTCGGTGTGTGGCTCCAAAAAGAGTAAATTAATCTCCAAACACAAACGTGGGGGAGATCTTCAAAAGTTTTTTTATCAGGAAGTAAATTTACAACGACTGGAATACCAGGGGGAATTACATCTACCAAGGTATTCTTTCTGTGGTCCGGGAACAAACTTGAATAAAAAATTAGATGAGGCTGACAATCCTAAACCGTGGAGCAAACCTATCAATAGGGTTGATGAAGTGTGCATGAGGCACGATATTGATTATGGAAATAGCACAACGTTGGAAGAAAAACATGAAGCAGATCGAGAAATGTATAATTTATCTTTGATACAAAATCCAACCTTGAGAGAAATAGTTGATAGGTTCATCGTGAAGAAGATGATCAGTGCTCAATTGAAACTTGGGCTTGGAAATTCAAAAAAACTTATCGGCTCTTATGCTGTCATTAAGATTGAAGAGCAATTAGCTGATGAATTACATAAACCAATAATCACAAAGTTTCATAGAAGGAAGATTTATTCCAAGGAAGTTGATTATATCTGGTCCGCTGATTTAATTGAACTCAATAATGATAAGGGGTACAAGTATGCTTTAACCGTTATTGATTTGAGGAGTACATATGCGTGGGTCGTCCTTTTGGAAAACAAAACCGGGAATACACTCATGTTAGCCTTCCAACATATTCAATAAAAGTAAGCGAAAACCTAAAAAATTGTGGACTGATGAGGGTACAGAGTTCTACAACAAAACATTTATGGATTTTCTTTAAAATAACAGCATTACATTATACAGCACCTTTAATGAAGGAAAAGCGGTTGTTATTGAGCAATTCAATTGCACTTTAAAAGAGAGACTGTATAAAAAATTCACTCAACTCGGTTCTCAACAATGGTTATCTTTAATTCGGAACATTGTAGATAAGTATAATGATACGATTCACACCTCAACGAATACTAAACCATCAGAAACATTTACAAAATTAGAATATGAAAAAGTGATTAATGTCAGAAAGCCTAAGTTCAAAGTTGGTGATATAGTAAGAATATACAGGTGGAAATCTAATTTTGAAAAAGGTTATACTAAGCGATGGACAAATGAACTTTTTAAAATCGTTGATGTAATAGATACAGCACCTTGGACTTATAAGGTATATGATTTTGAAGGGGAAGAGATATTAGGTTCATTTTATTCACAGGAATTACAAAAGACAAAGATAAATTGAAAAAAAACCCTTGGACTTACAAATTATGTGATTTAAAGGGGGAAGAGATTTTAGGTTCATTTTATTCACAGGAATTACAAAAGACAAAGAGAAATCGAAAAAAATTTTTGACTCCACCCCTTTTTTACTATGCCCACACAAGCCCCACCCACACAAGCCCCACCCATGCAAACCCCACCCACACAAGCCCCATCCACAAAAGCCACATCCACACAAGCCCCACCCACACAAGCTCCACCCACACAAACACCACCCACATAAGCCACATCCATCATATCCACATAATTAGTGATTAGTTAATTAGTTCCCCACATACAACATGTTAATTTAATTTTAAAAAAATGCTCCACCCACACAAACCACATCCACACAAATCCCATACACACAAGCAACATCCACACAAGCCCCACCCACCCACACAAGCCCCACCCACACAAGCTCCATCCACCTTTGACCCACCATCCCCCTCATCCCAGCCCCCACCCTTCCCCATACACACACGGGGAGGGGAGAGGGATGAGGGGAGTGGTGGGTCATTGGGGGAGCGCACCTACCCCCAACCCCCACCCTCCCCTTTACAACTCCTTTATTCTTTTCTTGTAATTCAAAATCAAATAATTATAAGAAAAGCATTTATAATTAAACAAAAGTAATAACATTGAACAAAATCTTCTTTCGCAGCAGTCTGATGGTTTGTTTTGGTTTTGAAACTCGATCAACATATTCTGTTCAAAACAAAGAGTGAAGAACAATTAGGGTATATAAAGATGATTATATTATGATATTAATAAAATAATAAATATAACATTTACCTCCAGAAGATTGAGTGTCGTGTCAGATTCCTCCAGAAGATTAAGTTGTGTGTTTGGTTCATCCAGACAGATGTTTAAACTGAAAAAAATAATAATGAATCAAAGACACACACACACACACACACACACACACACACACACACACACACACACACACACACACACACACACACACAGCGATAATTTCTCACCTTGGACTCGGGTCATTCAAGATCCAAGGACGTGAGAGAATTTCTTGCCAGCCAAGAAAAATACCATTCAAATCTTTTCAAAACAAATGAATGTCTTCAAGGAAGTCATTCATTTTTATCCACTCGTCGTGTAATTCAAATAACTCATTTTCAACATCAGTTATCAACGATGTTCTTATTGGGGACAACTTGTTAGAAAAAAAACATACAATAATTATTGGTTGTATAGTGATTTAATTGTGTTTTCAACAACAAATAATGAATTGGGATGAGGATCTCACCTGTCATCTTGTGAAAACGTTTGACCTGCAAGGTTGTAGTAATAATCTGAACGCTCCATATTCGAAATAAAACACGCTCGGCACACAAGTTGGTTTAAATTAGCAACTTGATGACGTAATGAGAGATTACAGAACAATGCTTTTTTTCAGGGTGTGCCCCACGTAGGAAATTACTTCGGAATTTTTTTGGCTTGGTTCGGACGAGGCAGCTTGGCTGACTCCAAACGGGCTCATTTTAACACGAAAATGAAACATCTTGCTTTGAATGATTTTGATAAAACCTACATTTAAAGGCTGTTTTTAGCTAAACTTTGTTCTGTTAGTGTTCTGATGATTTAATTTCTGGCTTGGTTCAGACGAGGCAGCTTGGCTGACTCCAAACGGACTCATTTTAACACGAAAATGAAACATCCTGCTTTGAAGGATTTTGATAAAACCTACATTTAAAGGCTGTTTTTAGCTAAACTTTGTTCTGTTGGTGTTCTGATGATTTAAGATATAACCATGAGAGACATGGGCACAGAATACTTCCTCATTTTCACAGCATGACTGTGTTCTTAAAACACTTCCCCATTTTACAAAACTGAATGAGGGATAACCCTTTTTTCGTGCTTGAAGAGATAAAGTGAATAAATATACTTGATGGTGATGAATGTAATAGGAATATTAAGTTATTCCCTGAAGTAGAACATGGACAAATATTCGTTGGTTCGCTCTTTGAGTGGAATGAAAATATGAAAGGGAAGAAGTGCTTTCATCAGTGTCTCAATTTTTTCATTTGTTTGTATGGGAGGGTGAGAAAATGAGTCTCCTATTTTGGGCTTTTGGGGCTTGGGTCAGAAAGTTTTTCCCTTTTCCCCCCATTCATTTGAATGGATACCCCAGAAACCCCATTTATCCTCAACTGATTGCATAAGGCCCAGCATGTCCAACATGGAAGCTATCAAGGATGCTCCGACTCCTGTGAACACGACCGAACTCAAAGCATACCTAGGTATGTTGAACTATTACTGTAACTTTCTTCTGAATCTGAGCACCGTCCTTGAGCCTCCACACAAACTCCTTCGTAAAGGTGTTGAATGGCGATGATGTCCGCAGTGTAGTCAGGCGTTTGCTGAGGCAAAACAGTTGCTGTGTTCATCTAAAGTATTGGTGTACTACGATACTGCTAAACCATTAGTTTTCAGCTGTGATGCCTGTCTTATGGCATTGGCTGTGTGTTACAGCAACGTAATGACGGTATACTACGGCATGCAGCCTATGCGTCACGCACTTTTTCAGTAGCGGAGCGTAACTTCTCCATGGTTGAAAAAGAAGCTCTCGCATGTATTTTTGGTGTAACAAAGATGCTGTTCTGGCACATGCTCCCATACCTGACCTGAAAGATGCATCAGTATCTCTTCTCTGGACAATTTGAACTTGTAACCGACCATGAACCATTGCAATACAATCCCTGTTCAATGAGAGTAAGGGAATTAACCCACAGGCCTCTGCACGCAATTCAGTGTTGGGCTGAGAAGCTAGCAGACCTATGTCTATTCCATAAGGTATCATCCTGACACTGAGAATTTCTGTGCTGATGCTTTGAGTAGTTAACGACCAGTTAACGTGGGTAATGTACCTGTACCGGGATAAATTTTTATGGCAATGAGTGTGTTTGACTGTGATAATGCTCCAATCGCTTTCAAACAAATTGAACAATGGACAAATGTGGACCCGACCCTTTCTATGGTCAAACAATGTGTAAGTGGCATATGGTCAACTGTACCCTATGAATTCCATGACAAATTGAGGCTGTACCTTGCTTGTAAAAATGAGTTGTCCTTCCATTCTGGTTGCCTGCTGTGGGGCAGCAGGGTCATCGTACCACCCAAAGTTCGAAACCAGGTGTGTGATGAGCTACATGAATCACATCCAGGAATTGTAACCATGAAGTCAATTGCCAGGAGCCATGTTTGGTGGCCGGATATAGATGAAAACCTCGACAGCTACGTTCGCCATTGCTCCGTGTGTCAGGCCACTGCCCTGAACTCACCTGAGGCACCGCTTCACACATGGTCATGGCCTTCTAAACCATAGTCACGAATTCACATAGATTATGCTGGTCCATTCTTGGGGAAGATGTTCTTGGTTGTTATCGATGCTCATTCAAAGTGGATTGAATGTTTAGCCTTATCATCCTGTACGAGCGAAATCACCGTTGAAAGTTTACGTGCCATGTTTGCCGCTCATGGTTTGCCAGATTGTGAAGTTAGTGATAATGGCTCATGTTTCACCAGCGCTGTGTTTCAGGATTTCTTGAAACAAAATGGTGTCAAGCAATATTGCAGTGCTCCCTTCAAACCTGCTTTGAATGGTCAGGCCGAAAGAGCTGTCCAGGTGATCAAGAATGGTCTCAACAAGGAAAATGACGGTTCTTCTCTACAAACCAAGTTATCACGTTTGTTATTTACATATAGGACACGTCCGCACACAACCACTGGACGCACACCCGCAGAAATGATGTTTGGTCGAATGCTAAAGACACGCTTAGACCTGATTCATCCGAATGATTCGTCCAGGGTTGCGGACCACCAGTTTAAACAGAAGTGGTACCATGACAGGACCTCAGTTCCACGTGCCATCAATGTGTTCGATCCTGTTTTTGTGCTGAATCCCGGCCGTGGATCTCAATGGCTCACTGGTCGTGTTATAAATCGAATTGGCAACTCTTTATTTTGTTGTGGAACTGTCCAATGGACAAACAGTACGTAAACATATTGACCAGCTCTGCCTGAGGCATTGTGACCCCAATCCTCCAAGCTATATTCAGCTCTTTGAGGATGATTCCCTGGTGTCTGTTCCGGTTGTGAGCCAAGTGCCTGAGCCCACTGAGTCTGAGCCCGGTAGTGGTGTTGTGGAGCCTGCTCCTCCTCCTCCTCCTCCTTCCTCTCCATCTCCTCTTGAGGCTGCCGCTGTTGGTGTTCCGCAAGAACAGTCACCCATCTTGCGATGCTCTGCTCGCACATGGAAGGCACCAGAGCGGTTGAATTTGTGATTGCACCGAGCACTGTTGTATAAGTGTTGTTGGGGGGGGGGGGGGGGGGGGAAATGTTCTGCAAAAATTTATTTAGGGGAAAATGTTGTCATCCATATATTACTAAAACTCTCATCTTGTATATATGTATGTATGTATGTTCCCGAAATACAGCCAAAACAGTACACGATAGCGCAAAAATTTTAGGACCACCTTACTCATCATTCGCCTGCAGTGTGCAGTATCAGTTTTCATTTAAATCGGGCAACGACAAAAATTATTTTAAAATTCCCAATTCGGTCAAGTATTCTTTGGGAGAATTTGATCAATGCAAATAACCTCAGCGGTATAGTTCGCTGGAGCTATCTTTTCTTTTTCTTGAAATGATTTTTTTCATCAACCGCTGTCACAAAGGGAACCCAACGGGTACACGGGTCATCTCGTGTTCTATAAAGCTGCCGCCACGCGCATGCGCAGTGTGCACCTCCCTGGGAATAAAACATGGAGTTTCGACTTAAATGTTGTCTGGCCTTTCACCCCGCAATCCTTTGGATACGCCACAGTCGGGTTCTCTGTGAGGGAAAACTGAAGTTGGGGTTCGAAGTGTTGATAGAGCTACATTGTACAACGATTTTGGCGTTGTCCCCAGTGCTCGACTTAAAACCATGACATTCCATTATGGAGGAACAAATACACGCAGTCAGGCCCGTCGCTGGGGGGGGGGGACATTTGAGTGCAATGCCCCCCATGGGGCATGTGGTGCCCTCCCCCCCCCACTTGTACGCCACCCATTTATGCCCTGTTGCACCCTGTGAACAACTTAGTGTTTAAGGACGAGCGCCCACTGTGAACTTGCTGTTTAAGAGTTCACCTGTGTGAACTAAAACCCTTATTCCAAATGTTCAACGTGGTGACTAATAAGGCCTTCTTGGATAAACTGTTCTTTAATCATATCCTTCTTTGAATAACAGTCAAGAGATAAGTGTGCGCTTCCCAGCGCATCTCCAAAAGCAATTGGCAAGACAATACAGTCCAAGACCACAAGATAAAAGATAATAACGCAAGCACCAACACCAGCAGCCAAGACCTCGTGTCGAATGTCGATGTTGTGGGTGGTTTTATATATATCGTGGATCATTTAGTTTTAAGGAATAGCCAATCAGCGTATTCGATATGGAGACCCTATTGAGCAGGTTACCTGATTGGTTGTAAGTTAGGTATAAATGTAATATAGTCATAAGTTGATAATATGATTAAGGAAAAGACATAAATTTACATTATTAAAGATGAAGTGCACGTGCACCACGTGACCTTCACAACCCGTCAACCCTCCATCTTACAAAAGTAATTTTATAATAAAAATTAAAAATGTGTGTTTGCAATCATGCTTACATATGAAATGATGCAGATAAAACCTGTTTTTGATGGATGGATCATTTAATATATAAAACCGTCAAATCTGGCAAGTCGCGAGATTAGTGAAACGGGTCACGAGGGACGAATCACAGAGCACGAGCTCGCAGCAGGAGAAAAATACGTGGATGATGGATATACAAAAATGTCTCGGAAAAGGAAAAAATTCAACCGACGAAAATAAAGATGATGAAAAACATGTTGTGGGAGGAGTTGGAGGAGGAGGAAAAGACAATCATGTCGATGAAATACCGACAGAAGCTGGCCAACCTGGCCAAGCCAGCAACGTCAGCCCTGCGGTGGAGCCCCAGCGCAAGCAGCCAAGTTGCCACGCTCGGCGGCGGCCTCGGGATCGGGTGTGACTGTCAAGCCGCTTCCCGATGATCTTGGAAGTGAGAGACCGAATCGAGTTGTTCTACAGCGGTACCCTGGCCATCTGTTTCAGAACAAGAGTCGCTCGTTTGTGTCCTCGTGGTACCAGACTAATGAATGGCTGGAATACAGTGTGCAGACAGATGCAGCATTCTGCTATCCATGTAGGAAGTTTAACACCGCACGTGGCCCAGTGGACTCTACTTTCACAGCGCGAGGCTACCGGAATTGGAAGCATGCCGTTGAGAAAGGCAGGGGGTTTCACAAACATGCAACTTCAAAGGAACATCTAACTTGTGTTTTGAGGTGGAAGGAGAATGAGAGGCGCATCGATTGTGGGAAGGACATTTCCACACTCCTCAATGCTGACCAGCTAAATAGAAACCGGTACTATGTGTCTGCTCTTATCGATGTTGTGTGATTTCTCGCCGAAAATCAGATACCTTTTGGAGGGAGCCTTGATAATTTTGAAGATATGTCAGATGGGCACAGTGGGCTCTTTCTCTCGCTTTTAAACTACACACTCAAAAAAGACACCGAGCTAGCCGAAATAATAAAGCATATCCCACGAAACGCAAGCTATACTAGTCCGGAAATGCAGAATGAACTGATCTGCACATTGAGTAATGTTGTGACGGATGCCATCGTGGAAGAAGTAGGCACATCGTGGTTTACCATCAAGGTGGATGGGACGAGGGACCCCACTGAATGTGAGAACATATCAATCATCATTCGCTTTGTATTGGCATCAAATGAAGCAACAGAGCGTCTACTCACACGAGCTACAGCCGACGCCGGAGATGCAAAAACATTGACAGACCTAATAATTGCAGAGCTGACAAAAACAGGACTTGACACGTCAAAAATATTAAGTCAGGTGTTCGACGGGGGCTTCGGTCATGGCTGGGAAGCACGGTGGGGTGCAAAAGTTGTTGCAAGAGATATTGGAAAGAGAAATCCCCTATGTGCACTGCTTAAATCACCAACTCCATCTGGTGGTTATCCACGCACTGGCAGCAGAGAAAGC
>BROF01007080.1:0-12256 GCA_024346535.1 Eptatretus burgeri | reverse complement strand
TAGATTTCCCCACCGTTGTTTAGAGGGAATTTCCATGTTCACAGGGCTGTGATCCTTTGAGTTAGCCGTTTTTCTTTTCTCTATCATTATTTTGGACCAATCATCCCCCAACAACCAAATCGCCACCAACCACAACGCCCCCAAACAACCACAACCAAAACCCCCACCACCTTCGCCTTTCTCCCTCCACTGCCATCAACAGTGCGACCCCACAAACATGGCATCGCCTTCGTCCCGGAGACAACGCCGAAGTCACGCTGTCTAAGCGACGTTATGATGATTTCTACCACGTCCGCTCCGTCGGGGCCGAAGTCGCGCTGTCTAAGCGACGTTCTGGTTATTTCTACCACGTCCGCTCCGTCGGGGCCGAAGTCACGCTGTCTAAGCGACGTTCTGGTGATTTCTACCACTTCCGCTCCGTCGGGGCCGAAGTCGCGCTGTCTAAGCGACATTCTGGTGATTTCTACCACGTCCGCTCCGTCGGGGCCGAAGTCGCGCGGTCTAAGTGACGTTCTGGTGATTTCTACCACGTCCGCACCGTCGGGGCTAAAGTCGTGCTGGCGGACGAAGCTTCGGGGGGTTACACGCATCGGTTCGGCCGGACGAAGCCCGGGTGAAACACCCACACACATCGCTCCGTCGGGGCCGAAGTCGCGCTGGCGGAAGGAGTTTCGATGCATAACATGCATCGGTTCGGCAAGGCGAAGCCCCGGGAAAACACACACACATCGGCTCCTCGGGCGGGACGAAGCCGCACTGGCGGACAAAGCTTCGGCTCAAAACACCACCATCAGCTTGGCGGGATGAAGCTGAGCTGACAGGGCGAGGCTTTGGTGATTTCAACCACATACGCTTTGCCGGGTCAGGGGTCACGCTAACACGGCGAGGCTTTGGTGATTCCTACCACGTACGCTTTGCCGGGTCAGGGGTCACGCTGACAGGGCGAGGCTTTGGTGATTCCTACCACGTCGGCTTTGCCGGGGTCAGGGGTCATGGGTTGGGGGTCGGATTTTTCTGCTTCCCCGACCTATATAAGGGCGAGCACAACGGAGCTCGTGGCAGACGGGGGCCGGTCGATGGAGAGGAAGGACGAACAGAACAGAGCTCAAGTCAGAGTTGAGGGGCGAGAAGAGCGGGAGTTGGTGAACGAAGCAGGGACGCGGAGAGGGGCTCAGTGGCAAGCCAGAGGGCTACGTGGGGACCACCGCCGGGAAAGGGGCGACGTGGAGGCCTCAGCCATGGAGAGCTTGCCAGAGTCAGTGCGGTCCAGAGTGCTCGGAAAGAGCGTCAACTCACGGAAAAGAGCGTCAACTCCCCCATACCGAGCATTGCGCTGAGAGAGCGCCGGTAACCCCCATCTTGCCAAAAGAGTATCAACGTACTGAGAGAGCCTCAACTATTCCCCCCATAACAGGCAACAACAATCCCCCCTGTACCGGGCATCAACAATTCCCCCCCTGTACCGGGCATCAACAATTCGCCCCCCCCCATACCGAGCGTCCGCGCTGAGAGAGCACCGGTAACCCCGTCCGTTCCCCTCCCCAACCGTGGTGCCTGCTGTGTAGCGCTAGCCTGCGTGGACAACGCCGGAGAGAGCTCACCGGCCATGTCAGGGGCACGAGGTCAGGCGCGGCTACGCTTGACATTGCGGCTTGCCCGCCATCGCGCCACGAGGGCGCGGGTAAGACCTTTCGGTCTCGTGGACCTGGCCGCTCATCCAGGCTCCACGTACATTTGGTCCACGGACCTGTCTGCCACCCTTGTCTTTGGGGGTGGCTTTTCTTTGCTTTTGTATAAGTGCATGTGGTGGTGCCGTCTTGACAAGTAGACGTGTCTAAGTGACTGTGTGAATAAAACCATTTATTCGGAATTAACTCTTCACTTGCTTGCTTTGACTGTATATGCGTGCATGATTCACTGTATGGCTGTAAATACGTGCTTGCTTGTGTGTGTTAATAAAAGTGCTTGTTGAACTGTTCCCCGTTTCGTTGCGTCCTCTTCCCTTCTTTGAAAGTGCCATCTTGCATGACGGAAGGAATTGATAGAAGGGTGTAAGCACCCAGTAAATAGAATCACATCCGTCGGGGTCGGCGATAACACCGCTCGGTTATCACTGAAGCACGGAACGGACCGCTTAAGCGGTTCGTGTCCTAGGCCGACCTGCGGCGAGGTACGATCGCCCGGTTAACTCCTCGCGCAGGTACTTAGGTAGGTCGAATTTGGCGAACAACCCGATCCTGCACGAGTGGCCAATTGGCACGATTGTGGTGAGGTCGAAAGACCCACCCGTGACTAGCTCCCGGCGTTGTTCCGGGAGGGTCACGACTGAATTGTCCGTTGTGGTGGGCGACGCGGTCGCGACTCGAGTACGTGGCCGCAGGCCGGGCGGACCGATAATTCGTAACATATATATATATATATATATATATATATATATATATATATATATATACATATATATATTACACACACACACACACACACACACACACACACACACACACACACACACACGTATACTGGTCACATGACAGTCACAGCCCTTCATATTGGCAGGTTTCATTAATTATTGAGTGTACCCACATCGTATATGTCAACACCCCCACTTGCTCTCACATTATCTCCTTCAACTTAAATCATCATAAAAAATAAAAATCATAAATGACATCATGTCCTCTCAACTTCAACATACATGCTCCATCTCTAAACATAAACTTTGCAAATTTTCTTAACTTAAATTTTGTTGTAGGTTTTGTCATTACATCTGCTACCATCTGGTCTGTTGGGCAATACACCAAGACTTATTTTACCATTATTTACAGTTGATCGTACAAAGTGGTACTTTATGTTTTCGTGCTTGTACACCAACTTTTCATTTGTACTAGATTTCACCTCATAACCCTCTGGTTGTTCCATGAAAATCTCACAATCTATTGGTGCAATGTGGGTAGGCAGTTTTGACATCCATCTGATGTAAAATCAGGTTTTCCTGGGCTGCTTTTTGCATCAACACTAACACTAGTCAAGTTAACAGTGGGAGAAAAATGTCTCCTCATAGTCTACACCCATCATCGCCGTTCCCTCCGATATGAACTTCATTCGAAATTCCGAAGTGCCGTTTTTACATTGCACGAAGTAAAGATGCGAGCGGTTCTGCTGCACACAAATAAATACAAAACCTGATAATGTCTGTTGGTCGCAGTGAAGGTGGTGACCACATCGATACGAAGCCAATAAACTTTAACGTGGTAGGAGGTCATTTGGCCCATCATGCTGCTGCACCACCATCACATTAAATATACCAATCAGATTCTCGACTCGGTTTCAGTGCGGGACGACTGGCGATGAGAAAAGTGTGTTTATTCCGTTGCTCTCTTTTTAGAGAACATTACCAAATTTAACCTCCCCTGTGGATTTGCCATAAAAGCCCCTCCAAAACGGTTTTCCACGTGCTAAGTCTGCAACGTCGCTCACCACACCAAACGTGTTTTTACAGAAAAACAGTTTATTAGAAGAAGGCACGGGACGATGAAAATGGAGAATACCGGTACAAAAGATAGACATATGTGAAAATGGACAGATAAATAAATGAAGAAAGAAAGTGCGCTCGCGATCCGATATAACGAAAACCCACTCGATACAGGAAATATAAATCAAATCAAAATGGCGACGGCGCACAACAGAGGCCAGGGCCAGAGGCCAACATTCAGAGGTTCAGATGTTCAGATATAGGCCAACGTCCAGATGTTCACACAACAGAAGCCAGGCGAGGTGTTTTGGGCAGACGTTATGGCGTTAATGAGTCCATTATCTGCCAAGTAAAAAAAAATGAGCAGAAAACATAAGGGGGTAGTGAATGCTCTGGTTTACACTGGAGCTCGGGTAATTCCGGGAAACTGCTCCATTGCATGACAGTGAGTTTAAAGCGGAAGTGAATGCTCTGGTTTTGCTCGTCAAGGGTGATTCCAGTAAACCGCTCCAGCACCTGATGGGTGACACTTCTCTCCCCCCCCCCCCCCACTATAAAACACTCGTATTAAAGTCCTGAAAAGGTATGTGGCGTTCAGTATTCACTTATTTTATGATGACAGAATGATGTACTAACTGATAATAAATCTTCCCAAGCAATGGATGTTCAGGTGAAATAAAAACATTCTTCCGCAAACATCACTTTTTCATTTGCATTGTATTTTTATTACAATTTGGGCACGATCACCTCCAAAATGCATATTTTGACATCAATTTTTTTCTCAATTGTACAGGGGGACATGCCCACAGACCCCCCCCCCCCCCCGAGTAAGGAGTCGTTTTGTTTGTTCGGTTTCTTTTTTGAAATGTTCTGCAGTTTGTTACTATCTTCAGTTTTTGCTCGTTCTACTGAATTTCCACACTGATGTGGCGAACGTCGTTTTCTATTGTCTGTATTACATCTTGTGGATAAAATTTTGAGTGGGCTTTTGCGCCAGTTTCTGAACCCCTTACCTTGCTTCTCATCTATACGCAGGCCCAGGGTCGTACAGCCTTCTATGCTCCTGGACAGATGGCTCCCATTCGTGCCAGCCCCTGTTGGCCGATGCCAGTTCGCACCCACTGTAAACCAAGAATGTTTTAGCCTTGTGATGAAGTGGGAAAAAGAGTTACCTTTGAAATGGCCCTGCCTGATCGCTTATGCTTCTGCTCCGCAGGTTTCCAACCAATACCCAGCACCATCAGGCAAGCGGCTCCATGCCAGACAATTCGTACCGTGAACCCTAACTCTGGACAACAAGCGCAACGCACCTTGCAGGCCTCACGTGTCGGTGAGGCCCATCGGCTCATCACGGTTGCACCGAAATTCCCTGCAGCTGTGGAAATCATTCAGTGTGTAAATAACGCGTTAAATGGAAACTAAACTCTAATTTCGAAATTGAGTTGCAGGATCTGTTTGTTGGACGTTTGGTGGTATGCCCTTGTTTGGAGGAAACGAGGGTTGGGCGAATAATGCAGCATTAAACAGTAAATGCACCTTTGGGAAATTTTCTCGAAACATTTGTGCTTCTCCATCGCACAACTAATGATTGTATTTATGGTTAGGATTATTAGGGTTACGTGCTTTTGTTTATTTCCTGTCCAGAGAGGACGGCTGCTGTGCTGATATCTGATCAGCCAGTCATTGCTTGGTTAATGATCGGGTTTTAATGGCACTTGAATTTTTTCTCAATTTTAATGGAGACACTGACTGTTCCCAAACGCAGGGCTTGGCTTCCTCCATAAGGAGTTTCAGTGGAAATTTCCTGAAGGTTGTTGCTGCTTTATGGTCCATTTCAATTTCATTTTATTTTGATTTTTTTTTAATTTGAGTTTTATTCCTTTAAGCACTTTCTTGCAATGTAAATGTTGAATACTCCCTGTTCTTGTTTGCAGAAACTCAAGGTATTATGCCCTGTCCAGGTTTCCCAACCCAGGCAACGCCAAAACCTCTAACTGCCTCCATGTTGGCTGCTGCGCCTCCATACAAGCATAAACAAATGCTCGGTATACCTATGTAGCCACTTTTTTTTTGTACTAAGATCGAGGCTCATGGAAGAGCGAGGTGACAGAGGATAAAATTGCAACAAAGTGACAGTAGGGCCACAGTTAGACTTTCTAAACTAGTGAATGAACGAATAGGAAAGTAGAACGGAGGAGTGTGTGAAAAACATTGACCTGCATTTAACAACACGAGACTTTCAAAGTGATGTATGAATGCTAATGTGGCCTTCTGCGCATGTACTGTACTGTGCTGTGTGTGCGTTTTCAGCGACTCACTTCTGCTGGCTGAACACTTTTAATCTGCCATTGCTAGCACAAAATGTGTAATTCAAATTGTCTTTTTAACATAATTTTCAATATTTTTAAACCATGCAAGGATATCACACCATCTCCACAAATGGGATTTCAATGACAGCCCAGTATGCAACTGTGGTCACCCAGTTCAGACTATTCATCACATTGTGAATGAGTGTCATATAGGGAAATTTTGATGAAGCATTTAAAGCAATCCACCGAACCGAACAACTGACGGTGCTGTGACTTGACTTGCATCTTTGTGCTGCAATTTGTCATACGCAAGAAAGGGAAAGAAGCATTTAAACAAAATAGTGGCAATTTAAAATTAAGAAAATTTTTTGCAATAAATAGGGCCGCTATGCTTTATAACTGCGAGTAGTTATGGCCAGATACCATCCCCCCCACCCCCGCTCTTTGATACAACCCCGCTTCAATCAGACACCTGACCGACAACGTCCTTTTTATTCAGAGAAAACATTATTTAATTTTTTCCCTTCAATCGAATATAACCACCAAATCCTGTGACCTATCAATTTTTAGATCCTCGTGGAGGATCTCTAAGTCTTACTCTCGTTGTTGTTCTTCATCTTCTTCTTGTGGACTTTTTTGTTCCACAGCCTAGAGTTTTCATCAAAACTTCCTGAAACTTGGCATATATATGTAGAAATACCCTGCGCAGACAGTAACCATATCCGATTTTGAAAATTCCTCCGAGAAAAAAAGTTATGACGTCAAAATATCCCCGCTAATGGAAATCGCCGAAAAATTATCTCCGAAACTCGGCAATCTTTTTGAATCCTGTTTGCGGGAATTGAACAGGGCATTAGCAGAGATCAATTACCGCACATATAATACATCACTATGACGTCATATCAATTTTTATGGCGTCATTCCTATTTTTTGACATTTTTTGTTTCACAACCCAGAGTTTTCATCGGATCTTCGTGAAACTTGCCATGTATATGCAGAAAGCCCACGCGCAGGCAGTAACTATCTCCGATTTTGGAAATTCTTCCAAGAAAAAAAGTTGACGTCATAATATCGCCACTAATGGAAATCACCTATCCCATTATCTCCAAAACTAGGCAAGCTGTTTGAATTTTGTTTGTGGGAATCAAGCCGGGCATTAGCACAGATAGTTTATCGCAAACCTAATGCATCACAATGACGTCATATTCGTTTTTATGACGTCATCATTAAGAGGACGAGGATCTTAGCTCATTTGAGCTTGTTCATCATCACCTGCCTCCTCCCCACCCCACCCCTTCCTCCTCCCACCCCTTCCATCTCCCACCCCACCCCTTCTTCCTCTTCCTCCCACTTGAGTCCCTCTGGACACCCACCCCACCCCCTTCCTCCTCCCACCACCCCTTCCCCCTCCCACCACAGTCCCTCCAGACTCCCACCTCACCCCTTCCCCTGCACTCTCCAACCCAACCCCTTCCCCTGCCTCCTCCCTTCCCACCCTACACCTTCCCCTTCCCAACCCACGCCTTCCCTCCCCTCCCTCCATTCGTTACCAAGTGTAATAACTTGTGTTCAACTTCACTCTTCTTTTGGAGAGCTTGCCAAGTGGCTTAAGCACTCAAGCGAACACTATTCAAAGCCCGTTGATAAGGAACAGCTGTCTTGGCGAGCAGTATCTCGCTACTTGGTGACTGAACACACCACTGGACCTCTCTACAGCATCCAGTGCATACAAAACACCAACAAAAAGGAGTTTTTTTTTTTTTTAATTGAACATGTCAAACATTAATCATGACGATTTTTTTCTGTAATGAAAACGTACTTTGTTCAGTTTCAAGGCGTTGTTTTAGTTTTTTTAATGTACATAAACTCTGACATGATGTTGAGTGTACAAAAGTGTATACATGTATATCTATCTATAATTCCAGCAATCTCTGTCTGTCTGTCTGTCTGTGTCCGCTGTTTCTCGACAACCTCTGGTCCGATCTAATTGAAACTTGCCAGGTATATTGCTGGGGCCCTGTGGATGTGCCTTTTCAAGGTTTGATATTAATCTGACAAGTGCTTCCTAAGTTTTGGCCATTTATTTACCAAACCAATGACAGGACACTGTGATATGACGTCACGATTGACGTCACAATTTTTTTTTTTTTTTTTTTTTTTTTTTTTTTTTGCATGTCCTGCCACGTTGCACGTACGGGCCCGCACTAATATAAATAAATATCTCTCGGCAATTTCCCCGGCGGCATCCGGACGAATTAATTACGGATAAAGGTATATCACGACGAAGACGATGTTAATGTTTCCTCACTTCACACATGATGTGCATTACATATGCATTAGTTTGTTCGTAAGCTTTTAAAAGTCGGGCGAAAACGAAAAGTATTTTTTCAAGAAAGAGCACGATTTTCTTTCCTTTGCATAATATGAAAATTAACATACCTGCATTGGGCGGTGTATAACTAGACCGATACCGCGATCGTTGGAAACAAAACATGCATTACCTCATTTGAGATGTAATCAAATTGTACATTTCTTTCCTCAAAACGGTTGCTTTATTTTATAATGGAACTTGGGTTGTAGAGTCTTCAAATGTACGGTATATGAACATGAGGCCTGTATAAACATATTGAGGGATGTGAAGTGATGAAATATGGCTGCCATTTCTCGGTGGCTGGAGGAAAGACATGGCCTAACTAAAAGGCGGTGCTTGTGACGTTTGCCATGACGAGGTTAGGCGTGGCTTGTAGAATGGGCGGTGCTTATGACCCATTCAAACACAGACACGAACAGCTCCACACGGTGTACAAGATAATATGGAATAGGCAAAGCCTAGAAGCGAACGTAGAATTCTTCTTACATTCGCTTCTGACTTTACATAAAACTTGTTCACAACTGTATACTAGCCAACTACACCGTGGTACGTGTAACCACCGCATAGCTGATGATTTTGACGCAATTTCCAGTTACTTCGGCCTGGATTCGGGATCAGCGA
The DNA here is from genome assembly GCA_024346535.1 of Eptatretus burgeri. Classification (NCBI taxonomy): domain Eukaryota; kingdom Metazoa; phylum Chordata; class Myxini; order Myxiniformes; family Myxinidae; genus Eptatretus; species Eptatretus burgeri. The sequence goes on along the minus strand of BROF01007080.1, from coordinate 3,486 downwards.
TCAGCGATCAAATAATGTAAATCACGATTAAAAAATATTTTTTGATGATGCGGGAGACATCTTTATTAAAATAAACTTTGGGAAAAAATAATTAAATAAATAAACGATCACTTCTGGTGAAGAATAAATGAAATTAAAAGTTCCGGAAAGAGTTTCAAAATCACTCCCGGTAATGTTAAATACAAAATAAACACTTCCTGTCATGAAAAAAATCACTTTCGGATGTATAAAATTAACATTGGGAAAAAAATAATTGAATAAGTAAATAAACACTTCCGGTCATGATCTCCCGGCATGCATCATTCCCCATGACAAAAACCGGAAACAAAAAAAAAAACAGAAGCAAAAAAAAACGGAAGCAAAATGGTCATAGCCAACGACACGGATTCACAATTGCCAGGGTATTGTGTTGTTTTTGTTGTTTCCTATTCTCTCATGTGCACGCGTTAATATTCACAAGATAGAAATAAAACCCAATCGTGTTTATACACCGCACAGCGTTTAACAACAACCGGAAGCAAAAGGTCATATCCAATGACACGGATTCCAAATAGCCAGGGGTATTGTGTTGTTGTTGTTGTTGTTGTTGTTTCCTATTCTCTCACGTGCACGCGTTAAGTATGAAGCTCACTGCATTCGCTATGATTTCTTGCGTATGATAAAATAATTATTTCTCTGAAACCAAATCACCTATTAATATTGGATTTTGCAGTTATAATGCACTACCCTTGCTGTATATATTTAATTTAGCAATGACGTTATCAGTCACGTGGTATGGCAGCCACATTGGTTTCACAGAAAATAAATTAAAAAAAATTATATTTCGGAAACCACTTTAACTATCGATTCGAAACTTTGCAGTTATGATTCACTCCCATTGCTCCATGCAATGTGATGTCATTTATATCGATGCATTAAGCCGTTTCGGATAAAACGGGTTTTAAACTTTCGACTTTCAAACAAACACGGCTGCCATACCACGTGACCTATGGCATTGAAAATTTGCATTCAGCCTATGATTGGGTAGAGGATCTCGTGTGTGAAGTTTCGTCTTGATCGGATAAGGTTCGTTTTTCTATCCAATATGGCTGCCACACTATGTGACCAATGAATCTAATATGGAATAGGCAAAGCCTAGAAGCGAACGTAGAATTCTTCTTACATTCGCTTCTGACTTTACATAAAACTTGTTCACAACTGTATACTTGCCAACTATACCGTGGTACATGTAACCGCCGCATAGCTGATGATTTTGATGCAATTTCCGGTTACTTCGGCCTGGATTCGGGATCAGCGATCAAATAATGTAAATCACGATTAAAAAATATTTTTTGATGATGCGGGAGACATCTTTATTAAAATAAACTTTGGGAAAAAAATAATTAAATAAATAAACGATCACTTCTGGTGAAGAATAAATGAAATTAAAAGTTCCGGAAAGAGTTTCAAAATCACTCCCAGTAATGTTAAATACAAAATAAACACTTCCTGTCATGAAAAAAATCACTTTCGGAAGTATAAAATTAACATTGGGAAAAAAATAATTGAATAAGTAAATAAACACTTCCGGTCATGATCTCCCCGCATGAATCATTCCCCATGACAAAAACCGGAAACAAAAAAAAACCAGAAGCAAAAAAAAAACGGAAGCAAAATGGTCATAGCCAACGACACGGATTCACAATTGCCAGGGTATTGTGTTGTTTTTGTTGTTTCCTATTCTCTCATGTGCACGCGTTAATAGTCACAAGATAGAAATAAAACCCAATCGTGTTTATACACCGCACAGCGTTTAACAACAACCGGAAGCAAAAGTTCATAGCTAACGACACGGATTCCAAATAGCCAGGGGATTTGTGTTGTTGTTGTTGTTTCCTATTCTCTCACGTGCACGCGTTAAGTATGAAGCTCACTGCGTTCGCTATGATGTCATCATTTTCAAAGTGTACGCAGCAATGTTGGTCGATGATATTTGCCAAATTTCACTTCGACAGAGAAAGCATTATTTAATATTTTTCTTCAATCCAATATGGCCACCGAACCACGTGACCTCTCAATTACTCTTTATCACCCGAGTATCCCCAAGTCATGAGGAACATGTTATGTGTGGGAAGTTACCCCTCAATCTGTTCAGCCATTTTGGAGAAGATTTTTGAAGGTTTGAGGGTAAATCCAAGATTGCTGCCAGACCATGTGACATATCAGTTGTCAAAACTTTATTCAGCATGTCTAGTCGATCATTTTTGTGCTGTTTCACTTTGATCTCTAAAGCGGTTATGGAGAAGAAGAATTTTTCCTTTTTTTTTGAAGAAAAAACAATATGGCTGCCAAACCACATGACGGATAACGTCATGACTTTAAGCGTTTCGTAGGCATTGGGGCACAGATTATGTGTATGAAGTTTCAGATAATTAACAAGGATTTATGTTTATGCATTTATGGCTGGCCTACCACTTCACCGATGACGTCATCATTACAAGATCCTTATTCCCCATTGGAAGTAGAATGTCATGGGCCAAGATTCAAATTTTTTTCCAATCAGTGGTTTCAGAGATATAATTTAAAAGTTTTTTGGGGTTAATCCAAGATGGCTACCACACCACGTGACCTATGACGTCACAACTATCACTTGAAAATTCCACAAAAAAAGACATACTATGGTGAAATTTTTGTGTCAAGTGGACGAACGTTGGCCGAGGAAAAAAAAATTTTTTTGAAAAAATCATCGAGCAAAAAAAAAAAAAAAAAACCCAAAATGGGACCAAAGAATAATAACAAATAATCTGAACAGAAACAATAGGGTACCACGGCGTGTAAGACTAATGGTACCCTAATTATTAATTAGTGTTCTCCATATTCTCATAATAAAGCTTTGTTGAAAATTTGATGACGAAAGCTCAAATGGTAAAAAGTTATGACCCAGACAGTAACACAGACACTGTGTTCTGTGAGTGCAAAACCCTGTGTTCTGCTGCCCAGGGGACAGGCTAATATGTTAAAGTCACCAAATCAGACTTTGGGGGAGGGGAGATGGGGTGCTTGTGGAAGATGTCATGTGATATATATTGTGGGTTGGTTACGTGGGTTAAAAAGGTTTTTCTCGCTGGTGGCCAAATGAGCCTTACAGTGAGCGCATCTGTCTTGATGGACGTTTTTCATTTGCAGGTGAGTGTCTGTTCCCCCTCGTCTACAACATGCACCCAACACTAGTTGGGACAATCACCAGCATGCTGCTGGAGAAGGTCGACAACTCGGAGCGACTGCACATGCTTAAATCACCGAGGTCCCTGTGGGTCAAGGTGAGAATAGGGTCACCAAAGGTAATGAGTTGGGATTACCATATTTGAAGTTTCAAAAAAAGAGAGGACACTCCGAAAAGGAAATAACTATTTTCAAGAGTTTCCTTTACCTATTGAGCCATCGTATCGGCAGTGTCATTCGGTGTGTTCATATACCATACATATATGTATATATATATATATATGT
>BROF01007079.1:236-16437 GCA_024346535.1 Eptatretus burgeri | reverse complement strand
AATCGGCCACCCGCATCGGATAGGGTTGTTCACCAAACTCGACCTACCTAAGTACCCACGCGGATGGTAAACCGGGCAATCGCACCTCGCCGCAGGTCAATTCCGGACACGGGCCGCTTAAGCGGTCCGTTCCGTACTATCGGGATAACCGAGCGGTGTTATTGTCGGCCTCGACGGTTCCGATTACTTATCGGGCGTATTAAGCCCAGTACGAACCCTTTGCGTGAAGCAGGATGGAGATTCAAACGAAGGAAAGGACGCAGCGAAACAGGGAACAATCGGACAAGCACATTTAATACGGAAGCACGGAAGGCACGTATATTACAGTCACAGGGATACAATAAAAGCAATACACGTATTTACAATCACCGTAAAGAAACACAAGCAAGGAACGATGCAGAGCTACAACCGAATATGATTTACGACACGGAACACTTATACAATTTCACTTCACCAGACTGGCGCCACACACACACGTTGACACAGAACCCAAAAGAAATGGAAGTCGCGACTTCCCTGAGCGTGTCGAGTCCCTCTCCGACGTCCGTCGACGTGGTCCTGCCTGGCCGCGACTCCGTGCCCGAGCGTGGTAGGCGAGGCCTCTCCGGCGTGCCTCGTGCCTGCACGTGTTGGCCACTCGACGCCACGGACCGAGTGTTCGGCGCTATCCCAGCGCGGATAGGTGGGGGGGGGGAAACGTGGATGCCCGAAGTCGGGAGTGGGGAATGGCGGACGCTCCTTCCCGCCAGTGGGGTCTTGCAACTGCCCCACAAAAGACCAGGCCTGCGGCCACCAGGACGAGCGAGCCGGAAGATGAGAGCGAGAGCAACCACGAAGCAAGAATATCCACCGAGCAAGAGCATCCACAAAACTGCTTCGCCCGTCTCCGATTTTTCAAATCTCGGAGCTCCGTCCTGTTGCTCCGCCCCGTTCTTTGCTCCACCCCCCTTCAAGGCGCTTCGAGAAAGGTTTCGAAGAGGGGCGTTCCTCCTCCCTGGCCGCGTCACACCGCGCATCCACCAATCAGGCGCCAGCTGCCCTCCCCTCGCTTCTCCTCCCTCACACCAAGCGTGGAGAAGTATGGCGCGAAAAGCCCACCGAGTGTCCTCTTTGGTTTTTATTTGAAATAAAAGATAGAAAAAGAAAAACGACTGACTCAAAGCGTCGCAGCCCGAATGAATCACATTTATTCCCTCTAAACAATGGGTTTGGGGCAAACTACACATGTACTTTAGAGATACCTCACCTACGGGACCTGGATGGTGGTTTGTGAATTTCCACAGCCGTAACACTACCCCCTCCCCTTTTTACAGACTCGTCCAGAGTCGTCAAATTCTTGTGTGCCATCATGTGTAGTTCTCCCCGAGTACGTTTTACCTTCGGATCCCTGAGTGTGACATTCATGGTATTCCTGTCCCCAAAATAAATAACCTGAGGGCTGAGTAACTAACTAAACAAACCCACTCATACGGCCGACTTAAATAAAATTGCCGGCGCTAGACAGACATGCCGGGGGCGCACTCATATTTACAGTACATCTTAACTTCTAAATTTTACACTAAACCATGGCCCAGGATCAATGGACTCTGCAGGCAGAAGGTAAAAGTCAACGGTGAACCGGCGTACGGGCCGCCACTGCAGGCCCGTGTTGTTGCTGACAACAGGACAGTTCTCGCAGCTTGCAAACTGTTGCTTGATGATCCTGGCGCACATGGCAGTGAACAAGGGGGGGGGGGGCAAAGCAAAATTGAACGGGGGCAAACTGATGATGTGGGCAGTGGGCATGGTATGCCAAAGGTGGACAGGCATACAAAGCCGGCAGAACAGGGCCGCTGCAGGCAAACACAGCTGGCAGACGAACTGGCCGGCACAGGCCTTGAAGCACAGCAGCTGCAGACGATCCGACCGGTACAGGCCTCGCAGCAAAACAACAGCTGCCGATGAATGCCGGCACAGGCCTTGAAGTAACACAGCCAGCAGATGAAGCTGGCCTGCCTTTCGCCTTGAGATGGAGGTTGGTGGAGGGAGTGCGGTGGTGCTGGCCACTCAGACCTACCGACCTGTCTCCCTCCCACCAATCGCCTTTGCCTGTCACTGTCTATACCCACTCCCTTAATTTGTCAAACCCAATTTAGCCCCCCTTTTATTTTTTACTTTGCCACTATAAATCGTCCCCTAACCCCCTTTACTGTCTTTGTTCGGCTAACCTATCGTCCCCGAGCCTAGTCCCAACCCCTACGTTCCCTTCCCGGAGGGGAATGAGGGAGAGCTAGCATCGTGTGTCGAGGCCCAATTCAAGCCTCAGGATGGCCTCCCCAGACTTCAGCGATCTATAACACAAAGTGGGTCCAGCGGCCCACAACAAGAGCGAGGGGATGGATGGTGCGGAGGGGGACATCTCCTAATCTATCCGAACGATTATCTCTTAAAATACCCCGGGGCTTTCAACAAGCGCCTCTCGCTTAAGCTATTGGTTCTAACAACCCAGATTCCCGTCGCCTTGGTTGGTGTCCTTACAATTTCGGGCCTCGCCCCCCAAATTTCTTCCAGTGCCCTCACACGGTCTCATGGCTGGGACGCGTGGCTCCCCTTGGCAGGCACTACCCTCTGCCGATTCTCCGACGATGGCACCCCCGGGCACTACACTGCCTCCGAGCCTACCAGCTCCCTAAACACCGGGGAGTGCCCCCCATGGCCACTCCCCTGAAATGCACACGTGGCAGGCTGGCTTCCCGGGCCCCTTTCCGAGGATCACCCGTGCCCACAACATTGCCCACGCTGCTAATGGCGCCCCGGGCCCCCGCACCATGCGGGCGCACCCATGCCCACTATGCTATCCCGGCCCCCCATGGGCCCTTGGCCTACCGCGGCCGACTAGCCCAGTGCCCGGGGTACCCACTCAGCGATACTCAACTTTCGCAGCCAGGCTTCCAGCCTATCAACAGGGCTCCTGCACCCCTCCAAACGGGTTTCGAGCCTACACTCCCACCAACAGCAAAACGACTTCCATTTTGTCAATTTGACTAACCCAGCTAACTTACTCTACACTGACCCCGGGGTTCCTTGGGCGGGAGTCACTCCTCCCCCCAATCACTCATCGCACCATGCATTCCCTATTCGCTCCACTCACACAGACCCGCTGGCCTCACTCACTCACCAAGTACACGTTTCCACTTCACAACCCTTCAACACACACACCGCTGAACTCTGCCATCCTTCTATCAACCTCCCCTTACGATCTTGTGCTCCCACGTCGTCCCTTAAACTAGTAGCACGTTCCATTTAACACAACGTCCCCACTACACATCCAAAGTCTGTCTCTGTCTCCAAATAATCAAAAATCCATTCCCCATCCTAAATCTCATCGAAATCCCTCTACCTAATCCATTCCACAGGCCCCATGAGGACTTACCCCTGCCCCATGGAGCCAGTCTAACTAAGCTAACCCTTCCCCCTAACTAGTGTCATCCTGTGCCCTGGTCAAGGGGGACTTCCACCCCTTGGCCAGGAATCCTGTTCATCCGAAAGCAAGGCTTGCTGTTTTTTTTTCTTTTTTTTTTAATCGCGCAGCACCAGCGCGGCAACTCGCAACCTGCGCACCAGCGCGGCAATTCGCAGCCGCGCACCTGTGGCGTGACGTCATGGCAGCTGTTCGCGTCCTTCTTGGACGGTACCATCCGGCAGGGATTCACCCTCCTGCCGGATTCCAACCATACCCACAGCCATGACGTCACCCGGCGCGTAAAAAAAACACAAACCCCACGTCTCGAGGGGTTCCACACGCAAACACATGTGCTCTGCCCATTGGAGCTTCACACACCCGCTCGCGTGGAGAACCCGTCCGGTCCAAATTCGTTTACCTGCCTAACCTTTGTCCGTCCGCGGGATCGGCAACATTCACCGCTGGCGTTTCCGGACCGGGCTTCATTCCCGCAAGCGAGCACATGGCGGCCTCGTGCGTTGCACGGCCCGAACCTTGCGCTCGCTGCTGGGTGAACCCGGCATGGTCCCCATTACAACTATGGCCGCTACTCGGCCTTTGTCCCTCTGTCGCCATCGTCGTCTCCATTCGACACACGCACTCCAACGTGTTACGACGCTCACACACCACTCCATCACATTCACACCAGGAGACGCGGCTGCATGCTCCCGCATGCCGACCGACATCTCCCTTACACACAGCGACCTTGCACACGCTGTCCCTCTCCTTACACTCGGCCGCTCACTCACTCGTGCCATTTCCCTCACACAAACCATACCACTCACGCACGCGGGGGCACTCGCCCGCGGTGTCCCACTCATACACGGGCTTCCACTCACACCCGGAGTGCTGGGAGGCACGCACTTCGGCCCACTCGCAGCCTCGCACACCATTTTACTTACACACGTGGTCGCCTCCACACACGGGGGCGCACTCACACCTTGCACCACACACACCGGGACATTCACGCTCGGGACTTTCACACCGGGGATTAGTGCCACCCCCAGGTTTCCGGGGCCTCTATACCCCCCAAGCTCTCCGTGCACCCGTTCGCAGCACCCGTCCCCTCGAACTCGCAAAGCACGACCGAACCCACCTGGTCGTGACTCGCTTCAAGGGAGCATAGCGGCTCCCTCCGTTCCGAAGGAGGCTATCCAACTGCTCGCACCGGGTCCCCACAGGTTCTGCGCGCTCACCCCCATTATCCTCCACTACCTCTGTGTGGGTGTGCTCGTCATTAACCCCGTCTTCATCGTGTAATCTCTCCTTTACCGTTTCTACCTCCCGTGTCTCTGTTATTGCCGTCTCTTCCCTAATCTCCACTATTTTTATTTCCTTCGTCGTCACCTCGTGTCTCGTCTCATACGTTTCGGTCTCCCCATTTAATTTTTCCCTCTCGGTCACCGTCACTGTTGCTCTCCCCGTCACCTTTACAAGTCTCGTCCCACACGTCCCCCGAATTATTTTTTTTGTTCCCGCATTCACCGCGGGCCTGACAGCCGTTGCATTCCCTCCGAGCTCGTTCGTTCCAGCACGTGGCGTCGCCATTTTTAGCTCCACTGCCCGCGTTTCGCTCCTCACCATTGCCATTATGCCTGCCTGCAGGCCACAATCTATTCGCTGCATCTCACCCTGCAGTGTTTGCGTATTCGCTTCCATGTCATTCATTTAATTATTTATTCCCGCCAGCATGGCGAATAGCTGGGCCATGTCGGGTGCACTTGAGAGAGCCGTTTCGGCAGGAATCGGGGGAGGGTTTCGGAGGTGGGGAGGGGAGGTGTCATACAGCGCGGCCACTGCCGCGCCCATCTCGGGCTCTGGATTCGATTGGGGGGAAATTGTTCCTGCACATTAAGCATTTCCTGCTCGGGGCTTCCATCCTGGGCCATGGATCCTACATTACTACACATATACATTTCTAATACCCCCGGCACCCGCTCGCCTTGAGACGCCATCTTATTTCTCGTAAGGTGTTAATTTAAATCGCTCGTAATTTGGAGGGAATCGGGGGTCGCTCCTCTCACCCCTGGACCGATTCCCGTGAATTTAGCTGGAGACAGGAGAGTTTGTTTTCCCGCTCTCTGACACCAGTGTTGCGTATTCGCGCCCGCCGGCGTGCGATCGGCCACGTGACTCAAATCGCGGCACGTCGCCCACCGGACGGACAATTCTGTCGTGACCCTCTCGGACTAACGCCGGGAGCTAGTCACGGGTGGGCCTTTCGGGAATTCGGCCTCACCACGATCGTGCCAATCGGCCACCCGCGTGAGATAGGGTTGTTCACCAAACTCGACCTACCTAAGTACCCACGCGGATGGTAAACCGGGCGATCGCACCTCGCCGCAGGTCGACTCCGGACACGGGCCGCTTAAGCGGTCCGTTCCGTACTATCGGGATAACCGAGCGGTGTTATTGTCGGCCTCGACGGTTCCGATTAATTATCGGGCGTATTAAGCCCACTACGAACCCTTTACGTGAAGCAAGATGGAGATTCAACAAAGGGAAGGACGCATCGAAACGGGGAACAAGTTCACACAAGCACTTTATTCACACAGACACAGAGCACACATATACAGCCAAACAGAATCAGAAATGCACATGTATCAATTTAAAACAACAACAACAATGCAAGAAGAAAAACAACAAAGCAACGACGACACAGAGCGACAACCGACTAAGACCGACACACGGCAACACTTATACAGTTTTACTTCACAAGACACGGCGCCACAAGTTCCATACAAAATAAACCTCAAAAAGAAATGTTGACTTCCCTTTTGGGCCGTCGAGTCCCTCTCCTACGTTCGTCGAAGTGGTCCCGCCTGGTCGCGACTCCTGCCCTGCCGTGGTAGGCGAGACCTCTCCTGCGTGCCTCGCGCCTGCACGTGTTGGCCACTCGACGCCACAGACCGAGTGTTCGGCGCTATCCCAGCGCAGATAGGGGGGGGGGACGTGGATGCCCGAAGTCGAGAGAGGGGAATGGCAGACGCTCCTTCCCGCCAGCAGGGTCTTGCAACTGCCCCACAAAAGACCAGGACGAGCGAGCCGGAAGACGAGAGCGAGAGCGAGAGCGAGAGCGAGAGCGAGAGCAAGAGCAAGAGCAAGAGCGAGAGCGAGAGCAACCACGAAGCAAGAATATCCACCGAGCAAGAGCATCCACAAAACTGCTTCGCCCGTCTCCAATTTTTATATCCCGGAGCTCCGCCCTGTTGCTCCACCCCGTTTTCGGCCCCGCCTCCCTTCGAGCTTCTTGGAGAAGCCTCTCGAAGGGGGGCATGACCTCTCGCTCCCCCTCCACCCCGCGCCGTGCGGGGGCCGGGGGAGTCAGTCTTGGCTCAGATCCAGGGAATTATTCCCCAAAAAAGAGGCCCCCACCTTTTCTCACCTTTGACCCCCGACTCGGATCGCACTTCCCCCACACCGAGCGCGGAGAATTTCGACGGGAGAAACAGGCAGGAAAACCCCCGAGCATCGTTGTTGGTTTTTGTTTGTTCCCGGAGATCGTAACCGCACAGGGCCTACTGAATGGCGAGTGGCGAAGATGTGGTAGTGTAGATGGTGGAGGTTGCGTGGTTGTAGTGTGGTTGGTGCTGTGGTGGGGATGGCGTGGTTGTTGAGATGCTGTTTGTTTGAAATAAAAGATAGAACAGAAAAAATGGCTAACTCAAAGCGTCGCAGCCCGGATGGATCACATAAATTCCCTCAATACAACGGGTTTGGGCAAACTACACATGCACTTACAGAGATATCTCACCAAGGGGACCTGGATGGTGGTTTGCGAATTTCCACAGCCGTAACAATATATTGTTGCGAATTTGCGCCCGCCGGCGTGCGGACGGCCACGTCACTCGAATCGCGGCACGTCGCCCACAGGACGGACAATTCTGTCGTGACGCTCTCGGAACAACGCCGGGAGCTAGTCACGGGTGGGGGTTTAACCCCACCATGACCGTGCCAATTGCCCACCCGCGCAGGATAGGGTTGCTCGCCAAATTCGATCTACCTAAGTACCTGCGCGGATGGTTGACCGGGCGATCGTACCACGCCACAGCCCGACTCCGGACACGAACCGCTGAAGCGGTCCGTTCCGTGCTACAGTGATAACCGAGCGGTGTTATCGTCGGCCTTGACGGTTCCGATGAATTACTGGGATGCTGCACCCACTACGAACCCCTTTCCGTGATGCAAGATGGAGGGTTAATCGAGAAAAGACAAAGCGAAACGGGCACAGTTCAACAAGCAAGCATTTTATTCACACGCACACACAGACAAGCACGTAAGGCACGTATTTACAGCAATACACAATCAAAATGCACATAAAGCAATTAAAACAAAAGAAACGATGTAGAGCTACAACTGAATATGCGTACACACGGCAACACTTAAACAGTTCTACTTTACGAGACACGGCGCCACAAGATCCATACAAAAACCCCAAAGAAAAGAAAGAAAGAAGTCACGACTTCCCTTTGGCTGGTGAGTCCCTCTCCCGCGACCATCAGCGTGGTCGCGCCCGGCCCCGACCTCTCTAGCGGCCGGCGAACCCTCTCCGGCACTCCCCATCCGGACGCACAGGTCCACCTCGCAACGGGCGCCGTCGCGTCTCCCGTCCGTGCCTTTTTGACAGGGCGCTCACCAAGGCGCGGGCACAGGACCTCTTCCTGAAGACCAACTCTCCACAAAAACCAACCGAACCACAAGCCAAGACGAAGAGGAAGAAAAAGCGCTCCTTGCGCCCGCCCGTGTCCGTCTTTTTTTCACCTGGGGCTCCCCCCTTCGCCCCGCCCCGTTCTCAGCCCCACCTTCCTTCGAGAGGGTTCCCGAAAAGGGCGTTCCCTCACACTTTCCCTCCACCCCGCTCCGTCCGGGGGCTGAGGGAGTCAGTTTTTGGCTCGGAGCCAGAGAATTATTCCCCCAAAAAGAGGCCCCACCTTTACATGACCTCTGACGTTTGATCTGCATCGCTCTTCCTCTACTCTAAAGCGCTGGGAAGTCAGACGGGAAAAACAGGCGGGAAAAGCCCACCGAGCATCCTTGTTGGTTTTTGTTTGTTCCTCCACGGAGATCGTAACCGCACGGAACCTGTTGAATGGCGAGTGGCGAAGATGTGGTAGCGTTGATGGTGGAGTTGGCGTGGTTGCAGTGTGGTTGGCGCTCTGATGGGGATGGCGTGGTTGTTGCAATGTTGTGTGTTTGAAATAAAAGATAGAAAAAGAAAAACGCCTAACTCAAAGGATCGCAGCCCGAATGGATCACATAAATTCCCTCGATACAACGGGTTTGGGCCAACTACACATGTACCGAGAGATATCTCACCTACCGGCCCTTTATGGTGTAATGCGAATTTCCACAGCCGTAACAATATATACATATATATATATATATATATATATATATATATATATATATATATAGAGAGAGAGAGAGAGAGAGAGAGAGAGACACACACAGCCCGGAATAATGGTGAGACCCAATCCTTATTCCCTGTGTCGTAAGAGGCGACCAGGGTTGCGTCAGGTAGAGCATCCGGCGTAAAACCTGTGCCAAATCATTATGCGGATCATAACGGATGATCCGCTGTGGCGACCCCTAACGTGAGCAGCCGAAAGAAGAAGAACATGTATATATATATATATATATATATATATATATATATATATATATATATATATATATATATATATATATATGTATACTGAAACGCAAAAGAAACTTACCACCTTTTAAACTTTCAAATATCAACAATAACACTGCATGTAGTAAATGTGTGAACTTATTTGTGGACAATAGTGTCCTCACTGTCAGACAAAATGGTCACGGATGGTCACTTGAACCTTCAATGGTCACTTCATAGCACAGCTGTTAAACAGCCGTTTTGACTGTCAGTGATTAGCCAAGGGGTACGGGATGATTTTAATGAGCTGCACGTGATGTCTTGATATTGGCTTTAAAAAGGCCAGCGCAAAATGGGCATTTCAATCAATATGCCACGATTGTCAAGGGATCAACGGCAGTGTGCCTTGGGCATACTGCAAGGCGGATTGAGCTACCGTGAGGTGGAACGTCGCCTTGGCTGTTCACACCAGAATATATCGGCCCTGGTGGACAGAGACACCCTCCACAACTCTGCAGATGACAGACCTCGATCAGGGAGGCCAAGAGTCACCACTGCAAGGCAGGACAGGCAGATGGTCCTAAGTCAGATGGCTTCAGACATTGAGGACTGAGTGGGACAGAATCCAGCAGCAATCCATCCAAAGACTGGTAGGCAGTATGCGCCAACGATGCACTGCCTATATCCAAAACAATGGTGGCCACAAACGCGATTGAAAGGGGACTGACATTGCACCCTGTGCTGTTCTGTACTGTAGAACAAACTTATGAGATGGTGTATCTTGGTCAAAAACTTGACATGTCATCAATAAAATGCCAATGTTTCAATTAGCAATTGTTGGTTTGTTTTATTTTGAACTGTTACAATTTTATTACATTTCAAACAAGTGGTAAGTGTCTTTTGCGTTTCAATATATATATATATATATATATATATATATATATATATATATATATATATATATATATATATATATATTTCCCCACAAGATTTATAATAATAGTTGTCATTTATATATGAAAATATATCCCTTAATATCTCATCTTGTTACACAACAAAGTATTTATATTTTTCAGTCGTGTGCTTCATATAATCCCCACATTCCTTTTTACCACATAATGTAGAACAATTGTCTCTCCAAAAATTGTTTATATCTATTGAATTTAACTTGAATAAAATAAAAGTATTAGCATTGTTTCTGATGGAACGACGAGGGAGTTGAAAGTATGATTGACAAAGATAAATACAATTACAAGAAGAATGTCTCCCTGTTGTGTTGTAGCTGTCCATTACCATTTGGTTTCTCTCATTAACACAATCATCAAAGATAACGAGGTTCTTTTTTGATTTATCCAAATCTTGGGGAGAAGGAATATCATCCGTATTACCACTAAGAATACAACTTTTTGGTTTTGATTTCTTTTTACATCTCTGTGCATTCACAAAATAGTTGTATAATATCTTCAATGTTGAAATCATTTCGTTTGTTTTGAAGTTTAACTAAACCAATTATATCTTCTTTTTGAAGACCAGCATTAAAACCTTGTGCGAGTAGTTGATACTCAGGTTGAAAACTCGACTTTGTGAAGATTATTAAATTATCATCATCTAAAAAGTTGGGAGTAAGGAGCATCTTTAAAAGTAAGCAGGTTTTTCCACATCCACTTGAACCAACTATGAGACATCTTGATGAATTTGGAAGATTTTTATGGTGGTAAAATTTTATCTTATTTTCCCAAATGAGTAAAAAATCATTCATTTATATATTTGGAAAACAGGTTATTTAATTTATTATTGGCTTTTTTAGAAACTACATTTTAACCTAAGTTCAGGTTTAATTCCAAGATAATCCATTGTTTTATTTATACAATATCTTGTGTTGATATTTCCCTGAAAATGACAATCGTGAATAATATATGACAACAATCCTTTGAACATTTCTCGAATACGTTCAGTTTCTTCCCTTATAAGGAAAGGTGTGTTATCACCCTCATACTTTACATTCATTTCTCTGATCAATCTTGTCAAGTAATTCATTTTTGGTGTAAATCTAAAAGAATTATTTTCCTTTTTATATTTTTTATTATCATTAATTTGAAGATAATCACAGAATATACATTGTTTATAGGCTTTTGACTCTGTGTTTAATCCCCGTCTTACACACGCAGGACAATTCTCAAATTTGTCAGATGGAGAATCGGGGAATTCAAGAGGCTCAAAATCTATCATATTTATAAAGTAAAACTTACGTAAACTAAAATTCATCTTCGGTACTTTCACAATCATCTATAAAACTACTTTCATAACTGTCGTTTGAACACAAACTCTCGGTATCATAACTGTCATCACTCTCATAATCTTCAAAATCTTTAGTTGAATAATGACTCATATTTAATTAGTAGAAAAAACATTACCATCGATATCTATATACTTTTTTTCATTAACAGATTCAACGACTACATTTTTTATATTAAAGGTAATTTTAAAATGATCCTTAACTACTATTGAATGAAATGTCATTTCACCTGATATATTGACATCCTATATTTCATCAGGATTTACGTCTTTAGGGTTGTTGAAAAAAATACAAATTTCTCCTTGCATATTACAGATGGTCTTATCTTTTCTTTCTAAAGCTTCATCCATAAGGTTTTTATTTTTTTGATACTTTTTCTTGTTTCATTGCTTTTTATAGTTTTGAATATATTACCAGAAGGAGAGGAGAAACTTTTGTTGGAGATACTTTAATTGATGTTCTTCCAGATATACTAAAAGCCCTTCCACTGAAGGAAATTGAAGAACTCATATTATTCACCATAATTGTTTTTATCCAATAGTTGTTATATTTATCTTTGTTCAATATTACACCCTTGACATATTTCTCAGTATCTTTTACAAATGAAGAGGTTGATTGAAACTTGTCTTTTGTGTCTTGATACAATGTATTTATTAAGTGAAAAAGTTGGAGGATAAAATGGTTTTAAGCACAGATTCACCTATAAATTAAACGAAATTTTCATCAAGAACATTTTATTTTAAGCAAAGTTTTATTCTATAAATATGGTGAATACAATGTACTGCGATGTTTGTAATAACTAATATAAATGTTACAAAAACACCTTCAAACAAACAAACACACATTCAATCTTTTCAGACAAATATCTCCACTTGACCAAGAAACATATTTTTCGATGTGACAATGATATTCTTCAAAAATTTTTTTTTAATAAACACCTTCAATCGTGCAAACACAAGAACAATGAAGAAAGGGAAGCTAAATTCTCCATTGAAAACACTGATGGGGCATTTAAATTGCATATAAAAAGAAGATTGTTTCATTTTCAAGAACCTGGACCATCTTCAATCATGGAAGCTGTTGATATGGTGAAACAAAGTGTTGAAACTATAATTAAAAACACATTAAGTGAAATGAAAACATTTAAGTTGTATATGGGAGTAAAAATGAATATGGTAAGAGAAGGCGATGAAACTACCCCCTATCTGAGGACAAACCCTCACTTTATCTCATCATTTCAAGATTTTGTAAGATGTGATGTTTACGATGAATTCCAGAGACAATAACAAGATGTTGATAACACTCTTGTAGGTTGTGGATTTACTATTGCAAAAATAATCTTTTTAGATATTCACATCTTAAAATCAGATCCTCTTAAATTAACTAATACAAACATGGATTTTATATGGATTAACTAATACAAACAAAGTTCCGATATTAAAAATTTCAAACAACTATAAAAATGGTGAAACACACACTGATATTCTCTACTTTACTTCAAAGGAAAAATCACATTATGCTTTCATCAAAAATTTCTCAACATTAACCAAATCACAACTGTACAAGAGAAAATGTAAAACGTATCCTTGTAAGAGATGTCTCAACTCCTTTCACACAAAAGAACGATTAAATCAACATTCAAAATATTGTAGTAATCATAAATCAACCGTAATCAATTTTCCAAAGGCAGGTTCAAGCATGTCATTCAAAGATTTTAACAAATCTATAAAACATCCGTTTGTGGTATATGCTGATTTTGAAAGTATCCTTGAAAAGATCGATACTGTTTCTCCAAATCCAAATAAATCATACACAAATAAATATCAAAAACATACTCCTTGTGGTTTCTGTTATAATATCAAATCATCTGTTGGTGATGAATGCAAGTTAAAACTTTATAGAGGAGAAGATTCCTCAGAGGGGTTTGTAAGATGATTGGAAAAAGACTGTATAAGACTAAGAGAAATAATGGTGAAAACCTATAAACCAATGTCATTAACAAAGGGAGAGAAAAAGGAATTTAGAAGAACAGTATCTGTCATATTTGTGAGGAGAAAATTGAGGGAGACGTCAAGGTAAGGGATCACTGTCATATTACTGGTAAATATAGAGGTCCAGCTCATTCCCGTTGTAATCTTAATTACAAGCCTCCAAATTTTATTCGTGTGTTTCTTCATAACAACGCTCACTATGATACACATCTATTTATAAATGAACTTTCAAAGACATCTGGAGATATTTCTGCCATTCCTAACACAGATGAAAATTACATCTCATTCACAAAAACAATTCATACATCCCTCATAACCCATATCAGATTTCTTGACACATACAAGTTTATGGCAAGTCCATTATCTAACTTTGTATCAAATATTAAAAACTTCCCGAATCTTAAATCACATTTCTCAAATCAAGAAGAGATTGATCTCTTATCACAAAAGGAAATATATCCGTATGACGATATGGATTCATTTGAGAAGTTTAAAGAAACAGAACTTCCTTCAAGGGAAAGTTTCTATGGAAAGTTAAATAAAACTCATGTTTCCGATAGAGATTATACACAAGCTAAAAAGGTTTGGGAGAAGTTTAATATAAAGACTCTTGGAGAATATCATGATTTGTATCTTAAAACGGATGTATTGTTATTGGTTGATGTGTTTGAAACTTTTAGAACAGTCTGTCAAAAATAAAAATTCTTATGGATTAGACCACGTTCACTATTACACAGCCCCGGGCTTGTCTTGGAGTTCCATGTTAAAAATGACAAAACAAAATTTGGAATTAATCAGTGATACAGATATGCTTTTAATGATAGAGAAGGTTAAAAGAGGAGGAATATCTCAAGTATGTTCCAAGAGATATGCTGAAGCAAATAACAAATATCTTCCTGATTATAATAAGAATGAGGACAACAATTACCTGATGTATTATGATGCTAACAATTTGTATGGGTGGGCTATGTCTCAATATTTACCTAATGGAAAACTTAAATGGGTTAAAGAAAAACTTTATGAAAAAGTTTTACTTGACATTGTAATCTCCTCTCAAAAAGAATTGGATGAAGCTGAAGTTGGATATTATTTTGAGGTTGATTTAAAATATCCAGAAGAACTTCATAACAAACATAAAGACCAACCATATGCCCCTGATAAAGGAAGTCCAAGAAAAGAATGGTTAAGTGATTACCAACAGTCATTTAATATAAAAGGTAAATCTCCAGAAAAAAACTAATTATAACATTAAATGATAAAGAAAGTTATGTTTTACATCAAAGGAACTTGAGACAATATTTATCTGCTGGGTTGAGAGTGAGAAAAATTCATCGAATTTTGAAATTTAAACAGTCATTGGTTAAAGAAATATATTGATTTTAACACAAAAAGGAGAACAGAAGCAAAAACAGCTTTTGAGAAGGACTTTTATAAACTAATGAATATTGCTGTATTTGGAAAGACTCTGGAAAATGTTAGGAAATGACAAAACATAAGACTTTCTACATCTTGGAAACAGGCTTCAAACTTAATTAGTAGACCAAGTTTTGAATGAGTGGAGGTGTTTTTAGAGAACTTTTGTGCTATTCATTTGAAAAAAGAGAGTATTGAAATGGATAAACCTATTTATATAGGAACATCAATTCTTGACTTGTCAAAGTCGTTAATGTATGACTATTACTATAGTAATTTAAAATTAAAGTATAAGGATAATGTGTCATTGTTATATATGGATACAGATAGTTTTATATTAGAAATTAAGACAAGTGATGTATATGAGGATATGATTGATAATATTGATATATATATATATGAAAAAAGTAATTATAAGTCTGATAGTATGTTGTTTTCATGAAAGAATAAAAAGGTTATTGCTAAGTTTAAGGATGAGTTGGGTGGAAAAGTCTTGAGTGAATTTGTGGGTTTGAGATCAAAGTCTTATGCTTTTACGTATATTGATAATAATAATATTGAAAGGTGTGATCAGAAGCCAAAGGGAATAAAGAAAAATATAATCAAGGAAACAATAAACTTTAAACATTATTACAACTGTTTAACGTTAAAGAAGGAAGAGTACAGAAAAATGAATACAATAAGAACTTATAAACATCAATTATATACAGAAGAGATAAATAAGAAAGCATGAGGAGCTTTTGATGATAAAATATGTTTTAGAGAATGGAATCAAGAGTATCCCTTATGGTTATAAGTATAAGTGTTAGGGGGTGTCTTTTTACTGACTTATAAATGATAGAACCAAGCAAAAACCAAACCAAAGAGTGGAGATGTAATCAGCCTTGGTATTTAAATGGAAAACATAACGAATGTGAGAAATATCAAATTAGTCTTATTGAAGAAATAACTGGGGTAAAAGTAAATAAAACAAATAAGCAAATAAATTTAATTATAAATAAGTTGGGGGATGTCAAGAAAACAATTAATATCCTTGAATGGACTGAAAACTTTGATGGTTATAAATTGAACAATGGAAAAACAATTTACTACAATCACAAAATATGTGGATAAGGAGGTGGTCAAACAAGAACATTGAGAAGTTTATCATTTTATTTCTGCTCAACAAAGACACATAAACCAAGAACTAAGTTCTAAAATAATATTTGTGAATATACTCGATGGTGATGAATGTAATCAGAAAATTAATTTATTACCTCGAATAAAACATGGACAAATATTCATTGGATCACTCTGAGTGGAATGGAAATATAAAAGGAAATCAGTAAGTCTCAGTTTAACATGTGCTCAATGGGGCAGAGATCGGTCTCCTCTTTTGACTTGATGGGCCGAGAGTCAGAGGGGGC